>PVJC01036939.1:0-17458 GCA_004026665.1 Murina feae | reverse complement strand
TTATTTAAATGATACTGCTTAGGCAAAGACTTTCAAGATAAAAGGAAAGGTGTCTCAGTTTAAATTTATTTTCAAGCAAGTCCAGAGCCTGTAGCAAGGTGGGGTCAAGGCAAAGAGCAGTAAGGGGCTAAGGACTGCTCCTGTTATGGGAATATGTAGGAAGGAGCATCCAAGGTGCTTCCTTTAAATACTTTTTTCTTTTGTCTACCAAATGCCCTCCAGCTTCTTTTGAGCTAAATTTTAACATGAAAGGATAAAAAAGTATATTATCACAACTTTTATCAGACTTTAGAGTAGGTTAAGGGGGTGGGAGGGTGTGAGGACTTTAGGTAGCTAACTTTATTGAGACCCATTCTTATGGCCTGAGCTCTAGGCAGTATGTGATTTTGCCCCCAAATTACTGTTCTTGCTTTTCAAGTACATCTCCCTAAGTGGATTTGGAAAGCTCAGAGAGAAAAGCCCTCTGCTTGAACTATTTCAAAACAAACAAACAAACAAACAAAAAAACTAATGAATCTATTCTGTTGATGTGAAAATCCCAAATGAATCTCTCTGCATTTAACACATAGGAGTGTACCATACACATGTACAAAATAGATGTAAACAGGCTCGGAAAGGGCATGCATACGCAGAGCACGCAACTATAGCATTTGTATCTGCACTTCCATGGTGGCTTACAAACACTGGCTATTTGGGCCCAATACCTCTCTCCAGAGAAATACAGACCTAAATAAACAGAAGTGCGACCCCAGCGCGGTGCTCTCCTGCAGGCCAAGTGGTTTTTAAAAACGGATTGGCCAGCCAAGATGTGTATCTGCCTGGTGCCTCAAATTCTCACACAGTTTATTTGAAAGCCTCCCCAATGGGTAATCTCCTACAAGTTTTGGGGGCTTTAACAAGGTAAACAAATGGGTGGGCTGTGAAAGTAAACACTGTTATTTCCTCCCAGGCTCATCCTCCACTCCCAAATCCCGCTCCCTCAGCCCCAGCCTTCCCCTTTCCAAGCTTGGTCTCTTGCACCCTGTTAAAGTACTGAAACTGCAAAGGAGACATTTTTAATTATAAGTACTTCAGTAATGAATTCAAGTACACTCGTTTATCATAAAGGGCTTTCCCATCTGTCTCTAAAGTATACTTAAAAAGGCTGTGTATTTGATAACATTAGCACCAAGCATCTTCCACATGTTGATGTTCAGCCGTTTTAGATGTTCACTCCCCCCTCCTACCCCCCCCACCCCCCCACCCTCAGCCCCAAAGACACACTTGGTGGCTGTTTCAGAAAGAGCACACTTATCTCTGTGTTTGGGAGCGCCTGTGTGGTCTCTTCCTAATTTATTTGCACTCCAGTTCTCAGGGATAGCATCACAATCCCCGTGGGCAAAGGGAGATTAGGGAACGGGGTTGTCTGCTTCTCCCCACCCAGACATAAAAGGGAAAACAACTTCCCGGAGTCCCACAAGTTCTTCTGGCCACCGTACAAATTGTTCTTGAGTATGGAGGGTTTCCAAAAGCCCTAATTAGCAACTCACAGCAAACATTTCTTTGCATTAGCTAATGATCCGGCTACACTTGTAAGCAAACAGAACCCACATATCTAATCAATGCTGAAAAACCAACCGAATGCCTATTAAACATCTGGATGTAATTTTCTAGTTACAACAAAATGAAAACATATGCAGGTTCCTTTGATCTACCTCTTAACAAAAAATTGTTGATAAAAAAGCATACTGGTCAGTCAATGTGTCATTTTCATAAAGTCTGCTCATTTCTCTTCAAATGCTCCCAGTTTAATTTAGTTGGTTTCCTGCAATCTCTAATTTTACCATATTGTGTGAAACCACAAGAGATTCTTTGGATGTGATTTTATTTGAGGTTTTACTGCTCCATGGATCTGCTACTGATTTTTTTTTTTCTTTTCTGCTTTCTCCCCTCTACCCACCCACCCCCACCCCCCTGCCCATCCTGTCCTTTTCTTTGGTAAAGAGGTGGGAAGGGTAGGTTATAAAGCAATTCTAGGAAAAAACATTTCTAAACCCTACATTCTTAGGTTTAAGAAATGCCCAACTAAAAAAAAATGTACACACAATAACTCACAGTTAGAAGATAGAGAAAATGACAAAACATCCTTTAAAAATTGATATAATTATTCTTTATTTCAAATAAAAAAGTAATAAACTTAAAAGAAGATGCATCATTTCTATAACCAGCAGCCATAATTTTTCCTATTGCTACCAAATGTAGCATCTAATTTTGTAATTACTTACACCATTGGTGAGTTGAGCATTTGTAATCAGCAACAAATCAATGTAAATATATACATATATGGGCCAGTGATAAAATAAACAATCTGATGATCTTTTTGTTTCTTTTTCAGAAGATAAAAATACAACTTTCAGAGACAATTTTTTTCCTATGGAAGCAGAATGCTTAATATTATTTCACGTAAAACCATCATCAACCTATGAATATGTTAAAGGTAAAGAAGATTATGTTTAACAGACTTTAAATAGAAGATCAAAATTACAGATTTCATGAGTAGAACTATTTTCTTTTAAACAGGCTGTAGGCAATCTTCACATGTATTATTTATTTAAAACTTAAGATTAAAGCTACTTGATTATTTAAACACCATCACTTGTAATGCAGTTTGAGGAGAGTTTTACAGCACAATTATTACAGCATGACAATCACAGAGAAAATATGACCTTGAAAGGGGGCCCTTCTCTCAAGGAGAATGTGCTGCCCTAGAAAGAGGCCATCGACAACCCACCATCTTTATGCACACAATTAAAGGCCTTCCAATTTAAAAGTCATTACTCTTTCTTTTTTCCAGTTATTACAGTATACGGAAATCAGACGGCCCACTGTTTCAAACTCTACTGGTAACAAAGCATTGGTTAAAGGAGACTTTCAAATTGTCAGCCATGGCAAACTGGGAAATACAGTGAGTAGACATGTTTGCTTTGAATAGCTGTATTAGGGAACATTTAAAGGCACCGTATTAGAAATGATTTTGAACGGGATGGAAAGGAGAGTAGAAGAGAAGTAGCAATGTTTTCGTTCCTGTTGAACTTAATCACCAGCCTGTGCCAGTAAATCAAAGTAAAACTTGGGTAAACCAGGGAGAAGTCTCAGTGGCCCCAGCTGTTCCAGCCCAAAACACAGGCATGTTTGTGATACCCAAGGACTTTCTACAATGTCCTGGAGCTGATCATATGTGGCATCTGTGTCCCGATCACTAGATGAAGATTTCAAGGCAGAGAGGTTGTCAGAAGGCAAACTTAGTTGCCCATGGATCATCTAACTTTAAGAAGTCCTGTGTGTGCAGCAAGCCTGCTCCTGTCATCACTAAATTTAACCAAGAAAAGAGGGGCAGTGCCCCCTTCCTTCCCATTCTCTATTTTAGTAAAATGAAAATGACCCCCTTCCTAAACCTCCTTAGTAAGAACGCTGAAAGCCACAAAGCCAAACTTGTTTAAGAACTTACCATGGTCTTGTAACGGCTGGGTAAAAAAATCACTCCTTTAATTTTTTATTTATAATTGATATTTGGGATCGATGCAATTATAGGCAAATCAATACCATACATATTTAAAAACAACTCCAATAGTGAAATGTATTATCTACAAGGATGCTTTTAATATTTTAAGAAAAAGATCTCTGCAAAAGCAGATCATCAAATAAATTGTATTCTGTTTAAATAAATGTCTTTCCATAAGTCTCTGGACAGTAAAATAATAGGATCACGGTGTTAGTTATTAGCGCTAAAAACTTGGTAAGTACAATCCAACGTGAGATGAATGCTTGTCAAAGACGTGTCTTTCTCAAGGAAGATTTCACCGCCATTAGGCTAAAACAGCATTATTCACTCTCTAATCATGTGGAAATAGCTCCACTGAACTGTTCTTTAAACAAAAGTATAAATGCAGCAATGCTGAAGGTTTTCTGCTGTGTGGGATATTTGGAGAAACAGACAAAAACTGGCAATTTATACAGTATGCCCATTTACTGAAAATCTCAAAATCCCTTTTAAGTCAATTTCCACTTCATAATAACTTTAGTCAAGGCATTTACACCAACGCTTCCCATTGAGCTCCTTAGGACTTAGCCCTGAGGTACCACCCAACCATGGGTGGGGGGTGGGCAGGGGTGGTTTTTCAGGTCTCAATGCACGTTTATCCTATTTGTCTCCCTTTGTTTCCAGGAATTGCAGACAGACGCAAGGTCCGGTTGCTGAGGCCCCTAAAACTCTCAGTAGCCTCTTACCTCCAAACACTGCGGAAGTTGGGACTTTTAGGACAGGGACCCTAAATTTCGAGCCGCAGGGCAAAGCATCGCATTGGCGACTGGGATGCGCGTACCTTACCCTGGCAGCACCTTGGGTATACTTGCTGCCAAAGGAAGGCAGATGGACTATTTTGCAAAATGGTTTGAAATCGTCAGATAAAAACCAAATCCTGCAATGCTGGGTGCAAAGGGGGCGTGGGCGTGAAAAGCCTAGTCTTATACGACAGCCAATGCTTTGCCCATTTATGCATTTTCCACTAAGTGCACAGACCGCTCCTTGTGCAATAGCGAAAAGGCAGCTCAAGGAAAAACAAACCTCAGAGAAATTTTAAAATGTGGCCTCACGCCCTAGCCGGTTTGGCCTGTGGACTGAAGAGTCCCAGGGTTCCATTCTGGTTAAGGGCACATCCCCGGTTTCGGCTTGAACCCCATTAGGGAGCGTGCAGAAGGCAGCCAATCAATGATTCTCTCTCATTGATGTTTCTATCTCTCTCTCTCCCTCTCCCTTTCTCTCTAAAATCAATACACACACACACACACACACAAATGTGACCTCACTCTCAAAAGAGTAGAATCAAACACGAGGCCAGCACCCCAAAGATGCATATGGCTTCAACTACAAAAAGCCTACCTTCCTCTTCCCCTAATTCCCCTCCAACAAACTACGCGGATAGTCTCTGAGTTACTTTCATTAAATCTCAGGATTTTCATTCCAGGGAAAAGTGAACAAGTGGCAGGGTTTTTGCAAACTCGGGCCCCCAGCTTCCGCGGAGACACGCTTGCCGGTCCCTCCAGCTCGCGCGCGCCCGGCGCGCTCCCTCGCAGGCCCCACGTTACTTTGATTGACAGCCGGCTCCGCGGCTCTCCTTCCCACCGACCTTCCCATCCACAACGCCAGTCTGCGCGTCTCGCCGCTTCCCATTGGCTGGCTTCGCGTCCCGCGGTTCCTCCAGGAACAGCTCCTCACCCAGCTCGGTAGGACGCGGCTGGCTGAGGAGGGCTGGGAGGGGCGGGAGGGAGACGGGGGAGACGGCGGAGGTGGAAGCCAGTAGGATAGACGAGGAGGGGGAGTGGGAGCGGGGCGGCCAGTCCACTGCTGCGCCGCCATAGGCTCCGGGGAGGGATGGCGTCTGCGCCCCACGTTGGGCGCGACACACGCGATTGGCTGACGCTGGCTAGCTCCCCACCCCCCTTCTTCCAACCGCCCCGGCCTCTGTCGCCCGCCTGCTCGGTGCTCGCGTCCCCCTCCTGCGCGGAGCTGGGCGGGGCCCGCGTGGGGCTGGGCGGGGTTCGCGCTGGTTAGCTCCGGAGTGTGAAACCGCGTGTTAATGTAACCGGCGCGAGATCCGCGGGCGGCGGCGGCGGCTGGAGCGGCGGCTGCAGGAGCAGCAGCGGCGTCGGCGGGTTCCTGGTGCCCCGCGTCCCCTCGTCCCTCCCCCACCCCCACCCCCCCACACACCTATTGCAGGCCGGGCGGGACCCGCGCCACCAGCCGGGACCTCAGCCGGTCGGCGGTGCCTTAACCCCCGCCGGCTGCCCCAGGCGCGACTACTCCAGACTCGCCCGCGGAGTTTGCCGGCCGCGAGGGAGGCCGAGCCGCAGAGCCCCACTCCTGCTCTCCTCGCCGCCACCTCGTAGATGTCGTACCCCGGCTCGTAAGAGAACTTTGCAGCGGGCTGGAGCGCCTTTTACGTGGAGGCAGACGAAGGGAAGGAAAGAAAGGCCGAGGAAGGGGCTCGGAGGAAAGGTCCGAAGCGGCCGGGCCGGTCGTGCGGGGAGAGTGCTCATCGGGCGCCGCGTCCGGATGCGCCCCAGCCTCATGGAGCAGCGGGCGGCCGGGGGACTACCTTCCGTGGAGTAGCCCCCATCGGGCCTGGAACGTGTGTGCAACCGGAGAGAACATCGAGCGCCGGTCGCCCCGGGTGTGCCGAGCGGCCTCCCGGCGCGTCCTCCGCACTTTGCCCGCCTCGGCGTCATCCGGCGCCCCTCTGCCGGGACTGAGCCTCCACCGCGGCCCCTGCCTCGCGCCCCTCGGTCTCTCGGGGGCCTGCGACCGCCCGCCCGAAGGCGCTGCCTGGACCCGCGGGGGTCGGCTCCGAACGTCGCCAGGTTTGTTTGTGTGGGGTTAGCCGGGGGCCGCCGAACCACCTGCACCTCGTCCGCCGCCGGCGCCACGGGGAAACCCCGGAGAAGAGACGACCCGGGAGAGGAGCAAAGGAAAGCAGCCCGCCTGGATTTGTTTGCCCGGGACGTTCGCCGCGCGCGCCGATAGCCTACGGGAGCGGGCCGGAGCCACCGCGCCCCCACCTCCCCGCCCGGGCGGTCCAGGCCCACGGGTTGGAAAACAGTGGCGTCGCCGCGGAGGTTCTGGGTGCAGCCGGGCCCGAGGTGCCCCGCGATGTGGCCCTGAACGTGGGAGCCCGCACCGGCGGGAGCAGGAGCCGCGGGGCGCCGAGTGGCCGGTGCGCCCCTCCGAGCGCGCCTGCGTGCGTGGCCAGCGGGCGCCCGGCGCGTCCCGCCTCTGCCCGCTACCCAGCCTAACCTTCCCCGGCGGGATTAAAGTTGGAAATTGAGCGGAGAATTGAGTTGCCCGGGAACAGAGCCGCGGCCACCGCCAGAGCGATGTTCCCGCAGAGTCGGCACCCGGTGAGGCGCGGCTGGCTGGGGGAGTGGTGCTCTTCCTAGCCGGGGGGGGGGGGGGGGTGGTGGCTGCTACATTGTGGCAGAACCCCCCTGGTCTCTGGAAGTGCAAGGCTGGGAGGGGACGTCCGGGCGTCTGGCCTCCAGGGGTGGGTTAGGGAGCTGAAACTCCCAATTTCCCCCAATTCCTGTGGGCCCACTCCTACTTGACGTCTAGACAGGGAGGGCGGTGGCGCCCGGAGAGGCTGGGGTTTGGCTCCCACCGCCGCATCCTCCCCCTTCCCCGGGGCGGTGGGGGCGCCCCCCCTTTGTTTCTGGTCTCGCCTATTTGCATATCAACGAGGCCCCCGTTCTGGCGCGCCTGGAGGTGGCCCAGGCGACTCTGGGAACTGGGAGTGATTGGGAGTTGTTTTTCTCCTCCAGTCCCCCGGGTCATTTTTGCCCCAGAGGGGAGGGGGCGGCATCTCCACCATCGGGCCGGCTTCTCAGGGGCGGCTGGGGAACCCCTTTCCCTCCAGCCGGGTGACCCGGAGGCTGCGGGAGGCTCCGAGCCTCTCTGGAAGCTGGGGGTTGGAGGAGGGTTTATTTTCTCCCTCCCCGAAGTAAAGCGCAAACTCGAATTCAAGACTGTGTTTTCCACCACGTGTAACTTTATTATTATTATTTTTTTTTGTATCCCACCCACTTTTCTCTCTGACTTACTGCTTTATCCATCCGCTCACATCTCCGACCCTCGGTCCCCCTCGCTTGTCGCCCCAGACGCCGCACCAGGCTGCAGGCCAGCCCTTCAAGTTCACTATTCCAGAGTCCCTGGACCGCATTAAAGAGGAATTCCAGTTTCTGCAGGCTCAGTATCACAGGTGCGTGTCCGGCCTTGCCGGGCGAATAGTCGCGCGGACAGCCCCGTGCTCCTTGTCGCCCAGCCTGGTGGAGGTGGTGGCGGCGGCTGTACTTAATTCAGGCGTCCAGGCGGTGGCGTGTGGAGTCGCAGTAAAGATCTGTCTGTCATTCACGTTACCCTCTTTCCTGGCTCTTCCTGGGCAGCCCCTTCTCTTGTCTCCTACTCCTATTGTTTCCCTTTTGCCCGTTTGCTGCTGTTCCAGGGAGTCTGTTCGTGTATTTAGGAGTTGCATGAGAACCATCAATATTTGCACTATATTTATTTATTTTGCAACAGACTGAGCTAAAACTTTGGTTCAGCCGGTGGCCCAGCCCTGGAGTGCGGGTTCAGGGAGGCAAAGCCAGTGTTGAAATCACTTGTTTGCTATGCTAGAGAATTGGGTGGTCTGAGGCAAAGTCCATTATGGAAAGTTAGATGCTCTTAGCTGTGTCTAGTATTGCTTAGTATTGGTGGTGATGAGGGGGTTGATGTGTGTAAGGGAAACTCACCAGCTTTGATGTCATTCTTGGTTGGTTTGGGTAGGACAGGGGATTGGAGTTACATTTGTATCCATCTCAGCTTTCTCTCATTTAATGAGACCTACTTCAAAAGATTTATAAGTGAAACCTAAAGCAACCAATTCATAGTGGACTTTCAAAAAAAATGCTGTTTCTTCTTTTGTTTCTATGAAGTTTTAACTGGTCAATCAGAGCTAAGAAATAACTGCAATTAACAATTTTATTTATTATTTTAAAACATATTTTTATTGATTTCAGAGAGGAAGGGAGAGGGAGAGATAGAAATCTCAGTGATGAGAGAGAATCATTGATCGGCTGCTTCCTACACCCCCTGCTGGAGATTGAGCCTACAACCCCAGCATGTGCCCTTCACCTGAATCCAACCCTGGACCCTTCATTTTGCAGGTTGACGTTCTATCCACTGAGCCAAATCAGCTAGCGCTGTAATTGACTTAATTTTTGTCATGGTTAAGAAAAAGCACACATATGCATTAGTGTGAATTGTCTTTCTTTTCTTTTTTTTTTTTTTTTGTTGTTAATCCTCACCGAGGACATTTTTTACCGTTAATTTTTAGACAGAGTGGAAGGGAAGGGAGAGAGAGAGAAACATCCATGTGAGAGAGACACATCAATTGGTTGCCTCCGCATGTGCCCAGGCCTGGATGGGGATTGAACCTGCAATTGAGGTATGTGCCCTTTACCGGAATCAAACCCCAGACCCTTCAATCTGCGGGCCAATGCTCTAACCACTTAGCAAACCAGTTAGGGCTGAATTTTCTTATTTTGTCACAGGCTTTCTGATAATTGACCTATTGTCTACTTGAAGATAATAATCTCTAGAGTTTGAGGCATACCTGCCTACACTGTGTTTACCAATCAGGGAGGACTTCAACCCACTATCTGTCTGCTTGACATATTGGCAGGGATTTAAAAACCAAAGTTTTTCAAAGGGACCAACAATTGTAGAAGTAACTTTACAACCTAGAGACTGACTGAGTTGGCAAAGATAGTACAGCCTATGCCTGAGACTGAAGATTAAGCCAAGGCCAGATTTTGGTGGAGTCCAGAGAAGCAAACCTGGATGCAGAAGGAAGTAGGAGTGAACAGATGACCACCAGGAGAACACAGCCTTATATGTAGATCAGAGGTTTTGACACATTTTTTCCTTCTTGTCATCTGACCAGGTCAGATGCACCAAGAAGAAAAAGGATAGCTGCTGCGTGGGTACCCTGTAATGCTCACTTAATTTCTTTTCTCTGTTAAATGAAGGGACAAAGTTTTTGGGTGTTTACCTAGATAGTTTATGGCTTTTCTCAGTTGGTCTGTGTTTTTACTTGAAGTGCAAATATGTGAGGCAGATGTTAAAACAAGTGATATAATGTTTGCATTAAGTTGCCTGTTTTGTTTTTGTAGCCTTAAATTGGAATGCGAGAAACTGGCAAGTGAAAAGACAGAAATGCAGAGGCACTATGTGATGGTACGTATCCAAGATGAGACTCTTTCCTTTTCATATAATATGAGCAAATAAATGCTTTAGCATTATAAAATGTGAGTTAATGAAGTGCTTGATTCTTTTTTTTTTTTTACAGTATTATGAAATGTCATATGGATTAAACATAGAAATGCATAAACAGGTAAGCTTTAGTTCAATCTCAAGCTAAAACAACAAATGAGTCATGGTTTTTTAATACTGGCTTTGTCTTCTAGTGGGGGGTTGTATGCTATTTTTCTGCCTTGGTTTCCCTTCCTGCAAACTGGTGGTGGTATTCTGCAGCAAGGGTTGCTTCTTGACAGTTACACAATTTTCAAATGACTAAGTGAGAGGTTCTTGGAAATGTAAACTAACTATCTTGTTTATATAGGCAGATGGGAGTTGAGACTCTCGAGTTTCCTTTTCTACCTGGATAGATATGTTCTCCCTGAAAGATTTTGGCATTCTGTAGAGTTGCTGAAGTTGCTAATGTTTTTGTTCTGGTTTAGAAAGAAGTGTGGTACCTGTGAAAGACTCCCATCTTTAAATAAGGTTAAACAAGATATAAGACTAACTATGGAATTTTCTTTATGCTTTGGGGCTGCATAAAGTGATAATCAGAATTAGTGGCTTATTTGCCAGTTGGTGCAGGTTTGGAGATGAAAAAAAAAAAGCGTTCCTTTATGGCCACAGCATATGTTGGGAGTTGCTTCAGTCCTAGTGGTTTTAAAAGCATGAAAAGATTAGTGACTGGAAAGCTCTAGCTATGACTATGAGTTTGCAAGTTCCCATAAAATTCACACTTATGGCTACTATAATGGTGTATAAAAAGAGTATTGAGCTGGAACAAGGCACTAAGGACCTCATAAGAGAAGAAAAGCTAAATGATTGCTCAGCCCAAAGGACCCTCGATTGAGTAGTCATTGTCTGCCAAAGAAAGCATTAATGGCAGGGCGTAAGTATTCTGGAGTTATGCTGACATTCACTTTTTCATCAAGACACTGGTACAATAAGTCTTTTAGAAATCGATTGCCTCTTAAAAAATTATCATCAGATGAAGTTGCACAGTTGGACACATTTCAAAGTGCAACAATACAATTCTTACTTGATGTATATGTGCTATTTCATCTCAAACCCTTGTTTCATTAAATTAAAGAGCATGGCTGACCGGCTAGGGCACAGTGGAGAAATTGATTAGTTCAGGCTTCAGATCTTCCTTATATTCAAAGACTTTCATTAAGCAAGTGTGTTTCAGAGTTGAATTCTGCTTTTGTAACTCTGCACTCTTTGATTTTTAATTCATCATAGGTTTCATAATGTTAAGTTATCATCCTGTACATTAGATCTGTTCTCAGATATGTGTTTGGAAAGAGATAGTGACATTCAGGGCCTTTCATTAATAATACCATTGGGCCTTTCAAAGTGCTGATTTTATTCTGATTTACAGAATTGGTAGCTTAGTGTATGTTGAGTTTGTGCCTTTGTTTTTGTGTGTTTAAATAGCTAGCTAGTGTCTGATTGGAACACTTGTAACTTGTTGATAGTAATTGGACTAGAAGATCTATGGTCATTTAAATAAATTATGCAAATAAACTTGGTCAAGAAGTTCTAACCTCTCATTGTTTAGAATTAACCCTAAAGCCCCCTACTTGATCTTTTTTTTTTCTAACAAGTATTCTGGAAGATTAAGAGAACATCAAGTTTTTTTCTTAAACTCATAAACTCAAAGGATTTAATAACCTCCCTGACTCTTTTATAAGGGAATACCACCTTTGTGTGACATATCCTGGTGCTGGATTTATTGGGGGAGCTTTAAGGAGATGTGTAATTCTCCTGGGTTCCTATACGTTACATGGCAGTGACCTCTTCTTTGCATAGGAAAAATGAAGAAGAGGAGAAGAGGGTCAGAAACATCCATGGTGTGAAAATAGTTTTCTAATAACCTGTACTCCATGAGGCATTTGTCCATCTATGAGCCAGGATGCATTAATAATATGCTGTATGTAATTGGCTCAGTAATTTGAAAAATGTGAAAAGCTCAGAGATGCCATATTCTTCATAGTAGGGAATTCAGCTCCCTGAAATTTAGTTTATATTGTAAATGCTGACAGACCCTTAACAAGAGTGGTATGCAAAGCAGTGCTATAATTCAGTTTAAAGTGGCCTTACATTTGAAAAACATCCTCCTGAATGTCACACATTAATAATAAGTTCTGAGGAGACATTCTATGCAGCTAGTAATCATAATTCTTATTAAAACTGGTGACGTCTGGCCCCCAGGGTGTAGCCAGGCTCAAATTGATGCTTTTTGCCGCCTGATCACCAGCATGGCCTAAGTGCTCATTATATTGTAGAGAGGGCCTTTGGAGCTCTCATTAGATTTGACAGGAATTCTCTCTAGGGGGAAACTGGGCATTAGCGAGACTCCTGACAGGCTGAAATTAGTCCTGCTTTATGGCTTATAACCAAATGCTAGCAAGGCATCATCTGGGGACACAAAAAATTGTCATTTCTGACAACATCTTTGTTACTGAAAAAAATGCAGTGATGGGGAAACTTTCCGTGGAGAGAGCTTTAATGTTAAGATTTATCTCCAGTGTGACTGCGGCTCTCCCTTCCCACCTTTCAGCGGGTTTGTTGAAGGAGTGAGTTTTAGAGATTTCAGTGTCAAGTCTCGCCAGACTTTTCCGTCTGGGAAAAAAAAGTGGAAGTGCATCCAAATCAAGAGTGGTATAATTGTGGTTTCCTAACTTGGTTTGGTGCCCACAGTCCATGTTTATGTTGTGTCAACACTTCCTGATAAGCCTTCCCCTTACTTTCTCTGCTCACATTTGTGGCTGGTTACTGAGAAGTCAACGGCTTAGTGGTGGTAATGGATACTTAAATCTTTTATCATTGCATTAGACAAATGTATTTTCTTTTGAGTCTTTTACTGGTATAGATATCTGCCTGTCCATTTCTTGCTAGGTAGATTTTAAACTCTAGCTGTCTTTATACAAGAAAGGCAGAAACTTCTCTTGAAAAATTAAGGCAATTCTGATACCACCGAAGTGTTAGGGTACAATAAAAACCAGCAGGTTACTGTGAGTCTAGTTGCTTTGAGGTTTCTACCTAGTGTGTTTAGCTGTGTAAATTAAAAAAAAATTTTTTTAATTGATTTCCAAGAGGAAGGGAGAGAGAGAGAGAAACGTCAATGATGAGAGAATCACTCACTGATTGGCTGCTTCCTGCACGCTTTCCACTGGGGATCCAGCCCGCAACCCAGGCATGTGCCCCTGACCAGGAATTGGACTGTGACCTCCTGGTTCATATAGGTTAGTGCTCAACCATTGAGCAACACTGGCCCAGCTAGCCATGTGAATTTTAAAAACTTTTTTCTTTGTCGTGTGGCATGGTATTACCTCATTTGATATTTTGAGAACACTGTGTTCTGTAAATTGATATGTAAGCCTTATTTGTTCCACTTGTGTATCTTTTCAGCAGGCTGGTGAAGCCATGCCATGAGTTGTCATTAATGGCTGGAATTTATACAGCGCTTCCCCATTGTCAAAAGTGATTTGCCTCACGCTGTGAGGTAGATTGGGGGTAGCTGTTTTGCTCTACCTGCAGCAGTGAGCCCATTGGGCGTTGTCAAGGCTGAGCACCTGTTGATGCTTGAGTTTGGGTCACCTGGTCCTCAAGTGTTCCTTCCCTGAGGATCAGGCCAGTGGGGGAAACACCCTTGGGCCTTTGTGTAGTAACTCAGGTCTGCCTAGATGCAGGTCTCTCCTATTCTCACTCTTGGTCTCTGCTGACCAACTTCACAATTTACAAGACACTTTGAGACTGAGAGTGTGTCCTAAAAGTTATGAAAATTAGCAATACTGATTGCACTTGTAATCAACCTAGCAACACTGTCTACAGGTTAAAATAACTTTTAAGAATCAAAGAAAATTTGAAACATGGCCAGGACTCCTGGTTGAAGCCCAGTGGTGCAGTGAGCTTGGTCAGCCACTTTGTCTCACTGCCTGTATTCTTCCGGAGAGCAGGCAGAGTGAGCACCGAACACCGGGGGCTCTCCAGGGTGGCAGAGAACATAAGTGAAAGGACTAGCTCTGGAAGTAAAGAGGTATTCTACAGTCCTGGTAATGGGGTGGGGAAGGAGAGGAGCAAAAGAAAAAACCAGATGAGAGCTTAACATTTCCAAGCTCCATGCCACATTTCAGCAAGAACCATGCCAATATTAGATTAGACCTGCTTCTACAGTTTTGATGTGTGCTTTTAAAGTCTCTTTTAAAAAATAAGTTGTTCTTTAGTAGTTTTAAAAAAGTGTTTAGGTGGAACTGTTAGGGATTTACCTGTTAGTTGATGCCATAGATGTGACTATCTTGCTATTTGTCTGCAAGTTTTACCTTTCTCCCTATTTTTAACCAATTGCGTTCTCTGTCTACACTTTCTCACTTCGAGATTTTTTATTCTAAGTCAGTGTCTCAGAATGGGAAATGACTAAAGTGCAGACACTCAAAGTTAAGCTCCACCAAGTGTTAATCTTGTAATACAAAGAGGGTAGCTGTCATCAAGATTGGAGTGGTCCCCAACTTTATTTTCATTAGCCAGGCCTGTCCATTACAAGCATAAGTTAAAAGAGATAAAGCTCTCTGTGTTTCGAGAGCCAGATTCTGAGGTGCAAGATTAGCCTTCGTTGTTGGTTTTTTTGTTTTTTTGTTTGTTTTTTTTATTGGCATGCAGGGCTGAGGCCTTATTATGAAACCTGCACCTACCCAAATCCTTCAACAGCTGGGCTTGTTGCTGGTTTCTGTCAAGGGCTGACTGGCAGGGGTCCTCAAACTATTGCGGCCCGCCGAGGACATTTGTCCGGCCCACCGGGTGTTTTTGCTGCCTTGTTTTTTTTTTTTTGTTTTGTTTTGTTTTTTACTTCAAAATAAGATATGTGCAGTGTGCATAGGAATTTGTTCATAGTTTTTTTTTTAAACTATAGTCCGGCCCTCCAAATGTCTGAGGGACAGTGAACTGGCCCTCTGTTTAAAAAGTTTGAGGACCCTGGTAGGGTGAGGGGAAGGGAGGTACTTGCCTTGGGAGAAGTTAAGGGAGGTATCAAAAAACTTAGTACTCAGGGTAAACAAGGTTTTTTTAAAAATTCAAAATTGACATAAAAAAACTCCAATGGGAACAAAATATATAAAGGCAGCACCAGCCAGGGTTGGGAATAAAAGGAGAGAAGGGAAGTAAAGTCAGAGACAGCAGAGAAAAGGTGGAATGGATGGCCCATTGGGAGCTGTTGTGATCTGTAGGATCTGTCTTGGTGTAAATACTTCGGTGAGGTCCCTCGATTCGGGATTTTGATTAGTGACTGGCAGGTCATTAACAAGTTGCCTGGGCCTCAGTTTTCCTCTCTGAAAAATGAGGGTTTAGATTAGGCAGGTGCTAAGATTTGGTTCATCTCTCCGTAGGGGAGTCACACTGCACCCCTACTGGAACCGGACACCTCACTTCTCGTGTGTAAATTGAGTAGAGTTTTTTGGCCAGAGGGTTTAAGATGTTCCTCCAAACAGTGTTTATTAGGAAACACAGAGGGGGGGAAATTCTGTTCCCTTAGCAAATATTTAAATAAATCGTCTTGTGTGGTGGTTATGCTAAATATATATTCAGTTACTCAGTCATCTCATCCCCTCCAGTCCCTGTTGCTTACTGTTGCTTCAGATTATTTTAAAATTGAAATTCTCAGAACTATAAGATGTCCTGAGTGTCAAACCCCTTTTAATGTGGAATGTTGGATATATGGTGTTTAATTAAATTTTAGATAGCTGTTTTGGTCTGTCCACTTACGTGACAAGATTGGACATTTATACCTTCAAAATAACCCTCACTAATAGGGTTGGTGAGTTCCATAGTAAGAAATGTTTCATAAGATTGTTCCATGTGTGTATGTGGTTTGGTGTTTTATGTAAGTAGAGAGAGAGAGAGAGAGAGAGAGAGTAGGTGTAGGCACTTACATATGGGAGAGATTTTCTAATTTTCTGAGGGATGGTTTGATCTAAAAAGTGAAGAAGACTTAACACTGAAATTTTTAAATAAATTAAGATATTCATGTATTGCCATTCACTTGTTTAAAGAAAAAATGGTATCAAAAATTGTTTGCAAAACTGATGATTATAGAATGGCTCAATTGATAGACTATCCAGTCAACATAATGCTTTTTATGAAACTCCGAGAAATGTTGACACAAATAACTTGCTTACCAAATAACTTGTGATTTTGCACAAAATCTTTGTTTCATTATTTTATAATTCAGAATTAGAGGCCCGGTGCACAAAATTCATGCATGGGGGCGGTGTCTCTCAGCTCAGCCTGCATCCTCTCCAGTCTGGGACTCCTGGAGGGATGTTCGACTGCCCGTTTAGGCCCAATCCCACCTAGGCAGGATCCGGTGGAATTGGGCCTAAATGGGCAGTCAAATATTCCTCTTACAATCCAGGACTGCTGGCTCCAATCTGCTTGCCTGCCTGCCTGCCTGATTGCCCCTAACCGCTTCTGCCTGCCAGCCTGATCACCCCCTAACCACTCCTCTGCCAGCCTGATCGACGCCTAACTGCTCCTCTGCCAGCCCGATTGCCCCTATAACTGTGTTTTCCTTCCAGCCTCATCACCTCTAACTGTCCAACCTTGCCAGCCTGGTCGCCCCTGACCACCCTCCCCTGCAGGACTGGTCACTCCCAACTGCCCTCCCCTGCTGGCCTGATGATCCACCACTGCCCTCCCCTGCCGGCCATCTTGTGTGTTGGAATGATGGTCAATTTGCATATTACCTATTTATTACATAGGATTTTTAATTATTTTTAAGTTTGCTTCATTTGCCTGCCTTAAAACAACATCAAGTCCTAATTGTGAGCACTTTGTTTGCTCCCATTCTCCACATGTTGTCATATTAGGTATAAAAAGTAATTTTAAAAAAAGGTTTTTTTGTGTGTGTTGTTTTTTTTTAGTTTTTCTTGTAGTAGTATTTCCTTCTTAGTCATTCTTTGACCACAAAATATGTTAGCTGAAAAAGGGTAAGATAAAGTTCATTTTGAATAGAAGGAAAAACAATGAGAATTCTATCCATCAGATACATTTTTTAAAAATCTGCCATATAAAGAAAAACTGCTATTAAGTGTGGTGGATGTATATCACTGTGCCCACTGGAGGGGGTAGAGTTGTGTACATAACTATTTTCAGTGTGTTAGTAGATACTCTTTATTCACTTGATGAAGTGGAATCAATTGTTTCTGGCAATGTAGGAGGTGTATTTGAATTTGTGTGTCCAATTCATGCAATTTGTTGAACTGCTGAAGTACATATGGAACTAGGCTGGGTTTGATACTAGTACCATTATTGATCTAACCAGATTATTTGGTATTTTGTGTAACCTGTCAGTAAAAAGTTTGAAAACATATCATCAGATTGTTTCCTTATAAATTTATAAGCTATCTAAACTAATAAAAGTGAAATATTAAAATTAACCGTTTCTCCGAGACAGGGTAAGCCACGCCCACCAGCCAATCAGAGCGGCTGTATGCAAATTAGCCCAGCCAACATGGCGGCCGCCACTCCCGGACCTGAGTAAACAGCCCTTTCCATTGCGGCAGCAGCGAAAGTGAAGCTGCGCCCCTCAGCTCAGCTCCG
>PVJC01036938.1:0-17467 GCA_004026665.1 Murina feae | reverse complement strand
CAGCTGCAGGGCAGCCTGAGGGCCTGGGCTGCCCTGCCGCCTGAAATCCATCGCGGAGGCTCGGGCACTCACGTAGGTGTGTGTGCCCATGCCCCCGCGATCATGGATCTACTTCCAGGCTGCAGGACAGCCTGGGGGCCTGGGCTGGCTTGCTCCCCCAGGCCCTGGCTGCCCTGCCGCCTGAAATCCAACGCGGAGGCTCGGGCACTCACGGAGGCGTGTGTGCCCGAGCCCCCGCTATCACAGACCTACTTCCAGGCTGCTTTCTGCCTGAAGGTGTGGGGCTGCAGGCAGTTGCTCCTCCAGCCCCCCCACCTGTGTTGCCTCCCGGTGTCCGCTGCCGCCATCTTGGCTGGGCTAATTTGCATACAGCTGCTCTGATTGGCTGGTGGGCATGGCTTACCCGTCTCAGAGAAACGGTTAATTTTACTATTTCGCTTTTATTAGTTTAGATATTTATTTAGAAAATTACAGAGGTAGAATAGAAGTGAGCCAGCTGGGCTGGGTAAACTCAGGAAACAAGTTGCAGGGGCAGAAGAGCCTTGGGGTTCGGGAGAGAGAAAGGCAAAGGAAATGTGCCTGTGGGGGAGGAGTAGGGAAGGGCAAGGCTCCCAAGAAGCAGAATGCACCCGCGTGTGAAATTTTAAAACCACCTTTTGTAACAGATAAAAACACTAATTAAAATGAAAGAATTCAAAATAATTATACAACAAAGCAACTTGGCATATTGCTATAGATTCAAATAAAATATGTCAAATCCTTGCTCCCCCATAATTTGAAGGAGCACATACAGTAAAATTCTGAGGGAACAGGGTGAGACAGGTGATTACTGATTTGGCTGGGTAGCACTTTATAGTTTAGAAATGACTTTCACATGTTTTCCCATTCTGAACTTTACCATGTCAGTAACATATAGTGATGTTTACAAATAGGCATGTTCAGTCCAGTCCACCACAATAAAGTAAGGTGACCAGATTTAAAGCGGTACACCATTGACTGGGGTGGGGGGGGGTGTATTTTTTTTTCTTTATGCTTTTTTTTTTATTATCACTTAAAATATTAAAAGAGTAATTGGGACTTTTTTAAAACGCCGCGGGACGCGGGACAAATTGTTAAAAATCGGGACGTCTGGTTATACATTCTTTAATCCTAAAACCGGAGGACCCGGCTCCGCAAACATAACGCTATGGCGTCGGGGAATTTGCCCAGGTCATGCCGAGGCCTCGCTGATGGAGGATTCTCTCAGCAGGTGGGACAAACCACGGCGTGACGTCCCTCAGCCCATCAACTTGCTTCTGGGCACGGTGACCTGTCAGTTCCCGGGTCACGTCGTCGCCTAGGATGAGGCAGGGGAGCTCGGGGGCTCAGGCCCGGTGGCCGCAGGAGGTGTTTTCGGCTCTCCTCCGCCTTTCCCTCACCAAGAACCAAACTTCTTAACGGACGCCAGGGCATGAGAGTGTAGCGCTCGAGTTCAAACGCTCCTAGCCCGCCCTTGCCAATCAATGTCCGCGCTGGGCGGAAGAGGCGGGACGAGGGGCGGGGCTAGAAGCCGAATGTGGTTGAGCTTCTCAATTGCACTGGGGACGCTCCTAGAGCCTTGGGGCCTTTTGCGCATGCCCATTAGTACCAGCCCGGCTAGTAATAGCTTTTCAAGGCTGGTTTAGTGACCTTAGAGGAGGCACTCGAGTACTCTAGTTGCCTGTTTCTTCGTATACTTGGTGAGGATAATGACGATACCTCACAGAGTTCTTGTAAGATTAAACCAAATGGTTCTGTAAAACAGCACGGTTTGTGTTCAGAAAGTGTTGGCATTTCTTTGATATCTCTCATAGGATGTATTGACGTTTAAAATGTTAAAGAGATTTTTTAAAAGATCTGAGAAATAATTCCTACTATTGGAAACGCTGTTTCCATTTTTACCCTGTTTACATTATGAAAACAGCTCAATATTGGATTTTCAAGATTTGTATAATTAGATTCGTAGAATTGCGCACAAGCTGCACGGCTTTGCTTACAAAGGGAATTTTTGAAAGTTTGCTTTTCAGTTACTGGCTCAATGCTGCCCTACAGTGGCTAATGGTAGGAATGGCTCAATTGGCCTTTTCATACCAGAGCGCCTCTAGGTCAGGGTGTGGGAGTCAGGCAGGCAGATGTCAGTGGTGGTCCCGGGGGAGAGAGTCAGTCCACATCTTGAAAAGGAAAGACATGTTTGTATATCCACCAGTTACCCAGCTAAGAGGAAACCAAGTGCATTTTATTATGGTCTTACTGCCTGTATAATTTACTTAGCATGTTTGACTTTTCCTTGTAATATATTGAAGTTCATTTCTTGCCTAAAAACTAAATACTGTTACTGAGCTGCAATGCTATGTGGTGTACCCCTGGCTTTCCTCCAAGATTTTTGGAAGAAACGGCCACATGAAACCACTTCTGCTTTTGCCATAAAACTTGTGTCCTTACTGTCCCACAAATAGGGTCACGTGTGGAAAGTTCTTTTAAAACTTAGGTCCAGGAGAAAGTTTGTATCCCCTGGGGATTGGTAACCATGCCTCCTTTATAGTAAGTACTCTGTGGCTTGTGGAGCTTGCTTCTCTGCCTCAACTGCTGAGAAACAGTCCCAGGCTTGATGCCCGATTTAGTAATTAAATTGACCCAAATAAATGATGTATTTGCTTCTTCCCTCTGTTCCAGTCTCTCCAGTGCTGGGTCTTCCTTGTACCTGAGGGTAGCCTGCAAGGCACAATTAATGTCCATTTCCATTGAGCTTAATCTGGTTTGTCCTACTGGCAGTCCTTTAGTCTTGCTTGAGGGCTGCCTAGATCTTCTAGGACAAACACAGCATGTTAGATTTACAAGAAACTCCAGAGTGCATATATATTTCAAAGGAGAGGGAGATAGAAATATCAATGAGATGAGAATCATTAATTGCCTGCCTCCTGCAGGCCCCATAATGGGGATCGAGCCCGCAACCCAGGTGTGTGCCCTGACCAAGAATCGAACCCATGACCTCCTGATTCATAGGCTGATGCTCAACCATTAAGCTACACTGGCTGGGCAACCCTCTCCTTTCTTATATTTGTGGAAGAGGAAGCTCCAAGTGGCAAGTTGATGTGGCTGTACAATTTTAGAATCAAATCCAGGGCATCCACCATCCTTGCCTCCACATCAGGTTACCACTTCCCAACTCCCAGCTTGCCAGGGGAAGGAGCTGTATTTCTAGAAGCCTCCTTGGCTTGGGCAACGTCAGCCTTCCTGCGGTCTGTCTCAGAGACAGGGAGGGCAGAGCTGGGGGCCTGGCTTCTAGGCACTGTTTCTGGGTCTCTCTCAGGCTAAGTTACACCTCTGCTCCAGCTGCAGGTCCAGAGTCAGCAGCAGGACCCAAAGCTCAGAATGACACAGGAATCCTTGCCCTAGGGAGCGACCTCAGGCCGGCAGCGGTTCTTTGACCAGTTCTACTCCAAGTGTGGTCCCTGGACCTGTGCTGGTTCATGAACTATTGTTACTTCCCCATATGCAGACAAGTATAGGAAGTTCTGACTGAGAACTTGAGACTATTCAGACACTTTTTTATCAGTTTGACACTGTCACATCATTCAAGCAGCATTTTTTTTACTAATTCATTTTAATTGCTTTTTACAAGAAGTTAACAGCAAGCTTAAAAAACCAACCATGCCCCAATCCTTCTGCATGGATGCCACAGGAAGCGCGGCTACTGACGCCCTTTTCCAGCCTGCACTGGGCTTCGGATACTGCCCAGGGGCTGCGGGCACGTGAAGTTCTCCTTTGGGGCAGGAGGGGGCGACAGAGTCATGGACAATCCGTCCTTCCCCAAGAAAGGCCAGTTCACTCTTCCAGCAGAGGCCTCCATTTGACCTTTCTGGGGCACACAGGAGAAAGGCAGGCTTTCTTCTTCCTGTTTTGCCTCGGCTGAGAGCAAATATCCCAGGGAGGACGGACGCCTAGGAGGGCTGTCCACGTCCAGAAGGCAGGAAAGTGAGGCTCCCGGCCAGGCGCATTTCCCCCAAGGAAGTCTAGTTCTGTGGCTTGGGCACAAGGCTCTGAATCAGGCTGTCTGTGCTTGAATCCTGGCTCCTCCTCTCAGTTGATCTCTCGGAAAGCCGTTTCCTTAGTGTAAAGGGCCCATATGAATGCTAGCTATCCCACAGGGCTCTTTGGGTTAAGTGCATATTAAGGCCGATGGAAAGTAACTCAGATCATTGTCCGATTATTAACAACTCTAGTTACTTTCATCTCCTGTGTGAAGCTTATGGTTATCATTTCATTACATTTTCTTAAACATGAAGTGCAAAGTATGTACCATATGCTGTTTACCATCTTCCTTAAAGAAAAAAAAAATTCGTTTCTCTTTCCCTTGGTTCGTTTATTTCAAGTTTCACCTCATTTCACCTTTAAGCCTAACTTTGTCAATAACCATTTGGTACACAAAGGTTCCCTAAAGTCTTCCCTACGATGAGGTCTCCCAATATTATTTAAGCCTCAGAGTGCAGCAAGCAAGGCCAGTAACACACTGTCAGAACCCGAGGAAACTCAGAAAGGTTCGACGCCTGGACCCAGGCCACAGGAGTCGCTCGTTTTTCTGGTTCTACAGCCGACGCTAGGATTATAGCATCCGGGCCTCTTAACGCTGATAACGGGTGGTGGGCGAGAAGCTACTACCAACACGAACCGGGTCTATAAACACGAACAGTGACCCCATCCTAAAAAGCTGAAAATGCGGCATGCATGGCACAGAACTCTTGGTGATACGGTGACTTTTGGGAAAGGGACGAGATGTACAAAAGACAGGGCTCGAGCACCTAGAGGATGGGCTTCGGAGCAAAGCCGCGCTGGGAGAATCACTGCACTCACGGGCTGCACACCCCGCAGGAAGCAGTCGTCTCCCACGTGTCCTTCAGGAAGCGCGGAGCACGAGGAGGAAAGGCGGCCGGGAAGGGCGGAGAAAGGTAACGGCGGCCGACAGGCCTTTCCCTGCGGACCGGGGAGCGCGAGGGCAGGGGCGGCGTGGAGGGAGCACTGGGGGCATCTGGCGGGCAACCAGGTCTGAGAAAAGACCCGGAAGCAGCACGGAGGGGCGTTCGTCCTGGGAGCGGGCAACCGCGGGCCCCACCCTGCGCAGCGCCCCCGGGGTTTTGCTCCTCTAGTTGGAGTGGGGGTGTCGGCGAAGAGGAAAGCAGAGAGGGGAGGAGACGCTAGAGCGGCCCCGGGCGGGCAGCGGTCCGACGCGAGGCGCGCGGGTCCGGGGAACGGCCGCACCTGCCAGCCCTCCGGGCCGCCGTAGCCCCGCCCCTCAGCGCGCGGCGCCCCTGACGCTGGGCGCGCGGGCGCTCTCCCTACACGAGTCGCGCTGGTCCGAGCGGTCGGCCCGTGCTGCGCATGCGTGGTCGGGAGGGGAAGTGAGGCGGTTTCTTCCGCGCCTTTTCCGGCGGCGGCGGCAGCAGAGCTGGGAGGAGGAGGTGGCGGCCGGAGGGAGCCCGCGCTCGGGGCGGCGGCTGGAGGTACTCGCCCGGGCCGCGCTGGAAAAGGCGGGCCGCCTCGGCCCCCTCTCCCCGCCGGGACCCCGGCAGTAACTCGCTCTCGCTTTCTGTGTCTCTGCAGGCAGCGCACCGAGTTCCCGCGAGGATCCATGACCCTGACGAGCCGCCGGAGCCTCGCTGCCTCTCGGTGGCCTGGGTCGGTGGGGAGCCGGTGCTCGCGGACCGGAGGGTCGTAGTCTCCCGCGGCGTCGGGAGGCGGCGGCGGCGGCGGAGCGGGAACCGGCGGCGCTCGCGCGGCGCCCGCGGGGGGAAGGGCAGTTCCGGGCCGGGCCGCGCCTCAGCAGGGCGGCGGCTCTCCGGTCGCAGACTCAGGGCCCCGGCGGCGGCGGCGGCGACCGGAGGAATCAAGTTGTGCGGCCGGTGATGCCCGAGTGAGCGGCGGGCCTGGCCTCTGCCCCGAGGAGGCAACTCCCACGTAGGCCACACGGGCGCCCTCGCGGCCGGAGGCTTCGAGTCGGAGTCGCGGCGGCGGCGGCGGCGGCGTTGGCTGAGGGGACCCGGGACACCTGAATGCCCCCGGCCCCGGCTCCTCCGACGCGATGGGGAAGGTGCTGTCCAAGATCTTCGGGAACAAGGAGATGCGGATCCTCATGCTGGGCCTGGACGCGGCCGGCAAGACGACAATCCTGTACAAGCTGAAGCTGGGCCAGTCGGTCACCACCATCCCCACCGTGGGCTTCAACGTGGAGACGGTGACTTACAAAAACGTCAAGTTCAACGTGTGGGACGTGGGCGGCCAGGACAAGATCCGGCCGCTCTGGCGGCATTACTACACCGGGACCCAGGGTCTCATCTTCGTGGTGGACTGTGCCGACCGCGACCGCATCGACGAGGCCCGCCAGGAGCTGCACCGCATCATCAACGACCGGGAGATGAGGGACGCCATCATCCTCATCTTCGCCAACAAGCAGGACCTGCCCGATGCCATGAAACCCCACGAGATCCAGGAGAAACTGGGCCTGACCCGGATTCGGGACAGGAACTGGTATGTGCAGCCCTCCTGCGCCACCTCGGGGGACGGACTCTATGAGGGGCTCACATGGTTAACCTCTAACTACAAGTCCTAATGAGCGCCCTCCACCCATCCCCCCGGAAGGAGAGAAATCAGACACCCGTTCATAGGATTATCGCCACCATCACCTCTTTCAATTGCCACTTTCTCTTGAATTTGAACTCGAGTTACTGTTCTACGGTTGGGGGTTGGGGCGGGGCGGTTAGGGAGTTTCCTTTTTCTTTTTCTTTTTTTTTCTTTTTTTTTTGCTTTGCGTTAGGATGCTCTGATCTGACATTTGACGTGAACACAAAAGTGCTAGATGCTCTTGTTAACTTCCAGCAAATGGAACGGGGAAAATATAGCAGTTCTTGGTAAAAAAAATCCTTTATAATAATGGTATGATTTTTTTATTTTGAGAGATTTCTTTTCCCATTGTATGCTTTTTTTTTTCCTTTTTGCCCAGTTTCCTTACCATTTGCTGTAGATGGCTTATTTTGCATTAATGCAGACTATGTTGCAAGTCTGTTTCATCTAGTAAACTGAAAATTACTGCTTAATCAAACTGCCGTTTGTCTTTTATATTTAAGGCCTCCCCCCCCCACACCCTTATGAGTTCTAACTTAGTAATTTCAAATGTGACCTTTTATACCGAAGACCAGTATAGTAAAACTTAGCCCACAGTGGCACATAATGAGTAATATGGGAAAATATTTCAGTTGCACATCAGTATGTTAAAAAGGTAATATAAGAAGTTATTTGAAATGCCAGCTGTTAAGTTTTGAAACATCATGCATGAGTAGAGATAAAACTCAAATTCCCCATTACATAGCTAACTTACACTGCATAAAAATATGAAATTGTAACCCATTGAGAACACAGATTTTTTTTCACTGCAAAGTTAGCATCTTTGCTGTGTTTTCTCTTTTTTAACTTAAAAAAAAACTCTTTCCAGAAAATGGAGCAATAATGGTGTATCCACATACAGTTGAAATATTTGTAGATATTTTAAGGGACTTTTGGGCAAAACTGGAATATATACTTTACCATGTTTCAACTATCTTAAGACCAATAGTTTTTAAATTACTAGAATGTTTACTTTGTTCATTAATAATGCATTTAACAATTCAAATTGTATGCACCTTTTACCTGGTTGGAAAATATACATTCCTGTTTTCACATCACAGTACAGCATCTGATTAAAGATAAAAGCGTTTTTATAGATGAGTGATCCACACCTCCATTAATAAGAACACTGGAAAAGATGTTTTATAAAAGTATTTAATTTTGTCTGATTGTAGGATAAACTCATGCAAATAGTAAGTCAGATAATTCTGTTGGTTCAGTAATACAGTGTCTCTTTTAGGGAAGGAAACGTGATGAATCAATGAATGACGTGTAAACTTGAGGGATGACAATTAAAGGGCAAGTAGGATGAACAGAAAGAACCTACAGATGACAATGAATGTAAGCTTATTTTTCTTCAAGGATAAGCAGTGTGCTCACTTGGTGATATCCAGGGCCTAACCAGATTACTTGCTTAGTTGGTTAGGACCAGAAACTAGATTATTGAGACCAGTATGAAAATTTTGAACCAAATGTTAATGCCTGATAAAGAATTGTGAAGCGGCATCTGGTTCTTACCTAGCCTTAAGGATTAATTTTAGAGATCCTCAAGGAATTAAACCTAGAGAATTTGAGAAATGTAGACTGCAAAGACAGTATACAGGAAAAGATGTGGGTTTTATGAGGGTATATGAAAACTAAAATTGAGCGGGATATCATGGTATATAGTTGGACAGTATTGGTCCTTCATGCTTTGGCCATATTGTATAATGGAGCTCTTACCAAAGATGTATGAGAAGCATAAAGCTATAAATTAATTATTCAAAGTAAAACTCTTAAACGTTTTACTTAAAGCAGATGCGCAAAGGTGCTATGCTTGCAGGCTCCTGATGGTGCAGAGGGGTTTTTTAATTAAAAATACAGCGAAAGTATAAAATTCTCAGCTTCACTTTAGTAGACATACCTCTAGAAATGAAGCTGGGAGCCACATCTAAGAACATTTTAGTTGCTTTTAAGATTCCCAAGCTCCACCATAAATTAATTCTTAGTGTTTTAAATTATTACATTAAGGTACATACATGGGTAATATATCAATGCTATAATAACATCGTGAAAACAAGACAAGCACAAAGGTATAAATGCCTAAACTGGAGGAAACTTGAAACCCTCGTATTAATTCTTAAATGTAGTATTTCTAACTTATGAGTTAGATTGATAGGCAGCCATTTTTTTGTGTCTTAAAATAACGGGGCGTAGTTAAAATTTTATATATCAAGTGATTGCTGTTGAATGTTGCAGGTGAGATGTTATTTTTAGTTTACTTGAAATGTCAAATAACTGAAAGGGGTGGGAAGGGGGGAAGCAAACATTTGAAATTTGGAAAATCCTAAACCTTTTGGTAAATTGTAATTTTCACGTACATTTTTTTAAGGATATAAAAGGCTGATACTTGTAGTTAAATTAAGCCATAACAATGCTGATCATGGGGCAAGTAATTAATAGCCTGCAACAACAGTTATGACCTAAGAATTTTAAAAATGAGATCCTGAAGTTTTTGTTTAATTGCATCAATTTCTGTATTTATGTGAATTTATAAACTACAGTAAGTTTTGAATGAGGTTAATCTTGTCTAATATAAGTAAATGAGTCTGTAGACTGATTGCCCCAAACTAAAAAGCAAAGTACCTGGAATTGTGTTCTTAATGGTTGTAGTGTTGGTAAAGCACTAACATGCAGAAAATAAAAGAATTACACAGTGCAGTTTCTCACGTTATGTTACTCCTTTGAACTAGATTAAGTGGGACATGTGGTGTGTTGGGCCATGTTATTCTCCAGGGACATACGGTATAAAGTGCCTTAATTTGGGAATCAACTAGCTTTTTTAAGAACAAAAAGAGAATCAATTTGGTTCTTGATTACAAGCTAGCTCTATAAGGAGGTTTTGCCCTGATTTAGTTCCACTAAAATTAATCTGATTTTATGATAATTTAGAACACAAAAACAGTTGAAAATAATTTTTAGAAAATTCTATAGCAGTTTTTATTATGCTAGTTTTTTTTTTCAAAATCACATCCTTAGCATTTTTAGGAGTACAGAATTGTGTCTATAAAGAATTGGCTGGAAGAGTCATTTTAATCCTGACAACTGACTTGGATTTTAAAGTTGGACTTTGTTGCTTGTTTGCTAAGAATGGCAAAATTGTAGCCATTTAGAAAATAGTAGGTGAAGAATAACTTAATGGATAAAAGGGTTTTTAAAACACGTGCCCTGTGCTGTAAGCATTCCCTTTTTTATCACCAGTTGCAGTTTGATTTTAGAATATCTCAGCGTGATCTCTAGTGTGACTTAACTCCCACATAGTTATTAATATATTTAGTATTGTCATTTACTAATAGCTATCAAGTATCAATTTATTAGTGATAGCAGTAGAAGAAGCTATTGTTCAGTGGGTTTTTATGTTTCAAAATAAGTTTAGAAATATAGTAACCATAATCTGAATGGTGGTGGCAATTACTAAATTCCCAAAGTTACTTCCTTAACACCTTGCCAAGTATATATCAGGGTGATGGTAAAGCAAATCTTGTCTTTTTTTTTTATTATAGGTAAAAATTGTAAAACCATATATAATAAAAGTAACTTTTAAGTAAGTCTCATTAATCACTGAGAATAATGTATTTTGATAATAGCATTCAATAGAAACAGCTTTTTGCTGTATATTGAATAGTAAAGACAAAGTAGGAAAGATTATAATATTAGGAAGTTTTATAAAAGGGTGTATTGGGTAATGAGCCATAGATGAGGCAAAGTAACTTCCCTGCTTTGCTAAACTTTAAAGTTGCCAGACTGGATCAGTGAGTGAGTTGAATGGGCAGGGAATACTTACCGATGTGATCAAAGGCAGAACAGGTCTGTGGAGGGGTTTAGGAATGACAATTGAAATATATTATTAAATAAGCTAAAGTCATCGTAAACTTCCAGGGAATTATTGTACGAAAGATAACCACATTGTGAGACAGTAAGAAAATGCTTTAATTTTGAACTTTTTTTCTCTTTAAAATGTTTTATGACTAGAAAAAATTTTAAAGTGAAAGTATTTGTCAATCTTGTCCTCGAGTACTTTTTCACTTATTAAATTATTTTATTACGATACTATTTCCTCCCTAGTATTTGCTTTCCAAGTGTGAGGGTAGATTTATTTATTAAGCACCTATTGATGTGCTTGACACTGTTCTAGGGACAGGAGATGCATCAGTGAAAAAAACCTATTTGTCTTCATAGAACTTATTTTGGTGGTGGTTGGCTGGGATGGAGGTGAAGAGACACAGATCAGGTGATAAGAATGTTAATTGAGCCCTAGCCGGTTTGGCTCTGTGAATAGAGAGCATTGGCCTGCGGACTGAAAGGTCTCAGGACTGAAAGGTCTCAGGACTGAAAGGTCTCGGGTTCGATTCTGGTCACAGGCATGTACCTTGGTTGCAGGCATATCCCCATAGAAGGTGTGCAGGAGGCAGCTGATCCATGTTTCTAACTCTCTATCCCTCTCCCTTCCGCTCTGTAAAAAATCAATTAAAAAATTTTGAAAGAGTTAATTGATATACTATGTATTATATGCGCTGTTATATATATGGGGACAGGTAGGAATGTGTTCTAAGGTGACATTTGAACAAATATTTGAAGGAAGAAAACTTAGTATCAGTGGAATTGACATTGCAACAAAAAGATAATTTATATAATGTAAAGCAGGGGTGGGGAAACTATGGCCAAGGGCAGGTCTGGCTGTCGCCTGTTTTTATAGGGACTGAGCTAAGAATTTTTACATTTGTTAAGCGATTCTTAAAGACTACAAAAAACAAATGTGGATATGCAACAGAGATAGTATTTAGCCTGAAAAGCCTAAAATATTTACTGTCTGGCCCTCTGAAAAACATTTGTTGACCCCAAATCTAAGGCCCAATTAAAAAAAAATTACCAAAATATATGGAAAATCCAATAACTTAAAGTAAAAGGCCATTGTTAAATGAATGAGGCTAATAAAAACTTTAGGACACAGTGCACATACAATTTACTACATTTGGACATTTAGGGATCCCTGAGACTTGTTGTTATTCAGTGGTCTAACTGGGATTTTCTTTTTCCCCCAAGTTTAAATGTGTGAAATCAGTAGTTCTTCAGTTTCCATTTTAACATTCTCTAAAATTTTATGAATCATTTCATTAAACATATTTTCCTTATTTTTATGATATTTTTACTGGCCTTTGAGTATAAGTTAAATGTGCTTCTTGTTACAGTGCCTCCAGAGAACCTAGATTAGTTTGGAATAGGTTCAGATAACATCATTGAACTGTGGCTATTATTCAGATGGTATTACTATAATCAAGTCCTGAGTCCAGTATTTTATATTATGAAACTTTGTAAGAGGCAATATTTTATTGACTTGGAAACTAATATGTTGCATGGTATTTGGCTTCTTCTAGTATGTTCCTGAAACTAATATCAAATAGGAAAAATAACTTACTTCACACATCAATTATTTCTTACCTACAGTTGTATACTATTTTTTTTTTATGTTGGAAATTTTAAAATCTTTATTTTTATCCCTGGTTGTCCATTAAGACCCTATGTACTAAAGACCCTATAATGTACTAAATACTATAGTCTCCTATATTTTATATTTTTGTTTGTTTAATTCAACACATCACTTGTATACTACTCTTAAAAGAGAAACCAAAAGTAATTTAGCAGAAGTTATGGAAGTACTTTATTGTAGACATTTACAATTAGGCTTAAAAAAATAAAAAACACTTGTAGTTCACAGAAAGACTTACGTGAATTTGGTTATTCATGACCATAAAAGCTGTTTCCCAAAACAACAAAATTATTTCCCATTACAGCTGAATGGACTGGTCTAAGAAGGCTATAGCATATTAGAGGGAAAAAAACAAATTTTTATCTGAGATAAAAGCAGGGCTCTGGATCTTTGAAGTTTACTTAATGTGGCAAACCAACGTGCTTTCTCTTTTTTTTTATTTCTAAAAGTTAGTTTTTGTGACTAAGTCCTAGGTTGGGATTATGCCTAAAGAGATCAAATTGGGAAACAGAACAAGAACATTTTTTTTTTTATTGTTTGCCATGTGCCAGTCACTGTTCTAACCATTTTTATGCGTATTAATTCTCTTAATCCTCAACAATCTTAAGGAAAGAGCTCCCATTTCATAGTTGAGAAAACTGAGCCTCAGAGGTATATGTTACTAAGCAGCAGAGCGAGACTGTGAACTTGGGTAGTCTGTCCTAGACTGTAAGCGTGATTGCGGTGAACCAATGGTTAATAATGTACTTAATTTGTGTGTGTGTTTGCTTACAAAAAACTTACTTTGACTAACATTCTGTAATTTTCTTATTTGATCATTAATAGATTTTTAAAATAAATTTTACTGATTTTTTTAGAGAGAGAGGAAAGGAGGAGAGAGAGAAATACTGATGTGGGAAACATCAATCAGCTGCCCCTTGCACACACCCCCATCCAGGATCTAGCCCGCCCAACCCAGGCATGTGCCTTGCCTAGGAATGAACCAGCAACCTCTCAGAGTACGGGATGATGCCCAACCACTGAGCCACACTGGCCAGGGCTAGAATTATTTTTTTCAATTAGCAATAATCAGATAAGTCTCATTGGCTACGCAAAGCTGTCAACAGACTTTGAGTTGCATAATTTGAGTCATCTGTATAATGGAGAATATGGCATTAGATTCTTTTTTTTTCCTGTAAAAATCACGTGAGTACTTGGTAGATTGTGAATTTTATAGGTCTTTGTCAAAAACAAAAAGTTTTCACTGATCTGATTATTTGCATCTATGTGTGCGGGTATATACTCATGGAACAGACTGGGGGATCGGAATCAGAATCTCAGAGGGAAGGCGGGAGGGGGTGGGAGGTAATCAACCAAAGATCTTGTATGCACATAGGCAATAGAGTGAAGGCCTGAGGTGAGAGGTGGGGGCCAGATGGAGGTGGTCATGGGGGGAAAAAAGGGACATATGTAATACTTTTCAACAATAAAGAATTATTTAAAAAGAAGAAGAGGAAGAAGAAGAGAAGGAGAGGACCAGGAAAGAAGGCCAAGTGACCACAGAGGCAGAGACAGGGATGAGTCTCCATGCAAAATAGCGCCATGGACTGCCAGCAGCCACCAGAAGTGGGTAGAGACAGGAAGGACCCTCCTTTAGGAGGGAACCCAGCCCTGCCCACACCTTGATCTTGGACTTCTGGCCAACAAAACATTATGTTTGAGGCCCAGTGCACTAGAGGCCCAGTGCACAAAAATTTGTGCACTCGGGGAGGTGGGGAAGGGGGTCTCTCAGCCTGGCCTGTGCCCTCTCGCAGTCTGGGACCCCTTGGGGGATGCCCACCTGCTGGTTTACGCCTGCTCCCTGGAGGATCAGGCCTAAGCTGGCAATCAGACATCATTTCTGGCAGCCCGGGAGCCCTCGGGGGATGTCCACTTGCCAGCAGGGAGCAAGCCTAATCTGCAGTCGGACATCCTTAGCACTGCTGAGGAGGCAGGAGTCTCCGCTGTACTGGCAGCCGTCAGCCTGGCTTATGGCTAAGCAGAGCTCCCCCTGTAGGAGTGCACTGACCGCCAGAGGGCAGCTCCTGCATTGATCATCTGCCCCCTGGTGGTCAGTGTGTGTCATAGTGACCAGTCATTCCCAGTGGTTCTGCTGTTACATCAATTTGCATATTACCCTTTTATTATACAGAATATATATCTAATATAATAAAAGAGTAATATGCAAATTGATAATTACCCGACACCTAAGCCACGCCCACCAGCCAATCAGAGCGGCTGTATGCAAAATAACCCAGCAAAGATGGAGGCCAGCAGCCATGGAGCTAGAACAAACCAGAGGCTTCTGTTGCAACTGCCTGCCTAGGCTGGCTGAGCCCCTGCTCATGGCCAGGCCCACCAGCCAATCAGAGCGGCTGTATGCAGATTAACCCAGCCAAGATGGAGGCCAGCAGCCATGGAGCTAGAGCAAACCAAAGGCTTCTGTTGTAACTGCCTGACTAGGCTGACTGAGCCTCTGCTCACGGCCACGCCCACCAGCTAATCAGAGCAGCTGTATGCAAATTAACCCAGCCAAGATGGAGGCTGGCAGGGCGGCTCTGCACTGGGAGGCTCCGCGGCTGGCATAGCTGTGCCAGGTGTGTCAGCTCAGTGGGGGGGGGGGGTCCAGCCTGGGGCCTCCTCAGGGCATCCAGGAGCGCCCATCCTGGGTCCACTGCCTGGCACTACCCCCCAGGGGCCTCCACCAGGCATGCGGGAGAGCAGGTCCTCCACGGGGCTTGCAGGAGCAGCCATCCTGGGTTCGCTGCCTGGCTCCGCCCCCCAGGGGCCTCCTTGGGGGCGTGCGGGAGCACAGGGGGGCCTCTGTGGGGTATGCAGGAGCAGCTGTCCTGGGTCTGCTGCCTGGCTTTGCCCCCCCGGGGGCCTCCTTGGGGCATTCAGGAGTGCCCGTCCTGGGTCAGCTGCCTGGCTCCACCCCGGGGGCCTCCTCGGGGGCATGCGGGAGCACCCACCCAGGGTCCGCTACCTTCATCCGCCCACCAGGGGCCTCCACAGGGCAGGGCGTGCGGGAGCATCTGCTGCACAGTGTGGAGAATCCGAAGCCAGTCCGCTGCCCGGCTCCATCCCGGGTGTGTTTGCTCAGCAGCAGGACCCCACCGAGGGATCCCGCACCAGTGTCCGCCCCTGGCTTGCCACCCAGCTCTGTGCCAGGTGTGTCCCCTCAGTGGTGGGGGCCCACCAGGCGTGTACGATTGTGGGCCCTCTGGTGGGAAACGTCCAGGCCTGCACTCACCAGCCCTCCCACCCCCCAGTGCACGAACCCTGAAGGGGCTGTGGGCAGCCTGAAAATGGCCCTCAGCCCCTCACCCAGGCTGGCCAGGCATGCCAGCAGGTGGACATCCCCCCTGAGGTGTCCCAGACTGCAAGAGGGCTGAGGGACCCCCACCCCCCAAGTGCACAAATTTTTGTGCACCGGGCCCCTAGTGTGTGTGTGTGTGTGTGTGTGTATTAGGGGCCCAACGCACGGATTCACGCACCTCGAAAGGAACTGTGGGCTGTGAGGCTGCAGTGGGCATAGGGGCAGGTCTTGGCCCATCCTCATGCCCCAGCCCCTCCCGCTGCAGCCCCCTGGATCCTCTGTCTACCAGCAGCCCAACTCCCACTGGCGTGGAGCTAATGGGGCTGGCACCAGCAGTGGGTGTGAGCGGCGGCTCTGGTGCCAGCAGCCCTCAGGAGCAGGGAGAGGTGGGAAAGTCCTGAGGGGCGATCGGGGCCAGCAGTGGCTACTCACACCTGTGGATGGTGCCAAGCAATCAGGGTTGGCACTGGGTGCTGGCAGTGGGTGCGAGTGGCAGCTCTGGGGCCAGCAGCAGGTGTGAGTGCCCAGTGGGACTGTGACGCACAGGAGCAAAGAATTTTCAGTAACCACCAGAGGCTTGCCCTGATGACAGCAACCAACCATCTGCCTTGGTCTGGTGCCTCTGCTCACCTGCTCCACCATCGTGCTGCAGCCAATGCCCGCCATGTTCTGCATGCACCCCCTGGTGGTCAGCGCATGTCATAGTGACCGATTGTTCAGTTGTTCCGCCGTTTGGTCTATTTACATATTAGGGTTTTATATATATAGATTACTTTTGAATAAAAAAAAATGTTTTAGCCCTGGCTGGTTTGGCTCAGTAGATAGTACCTGGTTGGCCCTCTTGCCCTAGCCAGTCTTGCTCAGTGGTGGAGCATCATCTGGTGGACTGAAGGGTCCCAGGTTTGATTCTGGTCAAGGGTATGTACTGCAGTTGCAAGCTCCATCCCCGCTTGCCCTGTGGGCAGGATGCAGCCAATAGATACATCTTTGTCACATGGATGTTTCTATCTCTCTGTCTCTCCCCTCCCTTCCATTTTCCTCTAAAAATCAATGGAAAAATATCCTCAGGTGAGGAATAAAAACAAAACAAAACAAAAAACAACTTTAGCCTTGGCCAGGCAGCTCAGCTGGTTAGAGTACCCTCCCTGTGCCAAGGTTGTGGATTCCCTCCTCCCTCATGGCACACACAAGAACCAACCAATGAATACGTAAATAAGTGCAACGACAAATCGAAGTTTCTCTCTCCCTCTTCCTCCCTCTCTAAAATCAATAAACGTATTTTTAAAAATCAGTAAAAAATTTAAAAAATTTTAAAAAGTTTTACCTATATGAAATGACAGAACAGGAAAAAAAGTTATAGAAAATTTAGAGTGCACAATTTATATTGCATCTCTACCTGATAGATTCATAACTACAGACATTTTAGTATTGTAAGTAAATTTCTTGCTTTTTAGATCCCATTACAGCTTACTTTCTGTAAGTGAAGTTTACTTAAAAAAACAAACCCATGATATTTTTGTCAACAAGAGGCTACAGTCCAGGGTAAGCTAGAGTGCTTTAATCATGTATTTTGGAGTTTAAGCCTCAACTTATGAATAAAAGTTGATAATTTTTGTAAAATGCAAAAGTGCCTTCCTTAAAAATCCTGTTTGTGAGTAATTTCTATATGAGATAGAAATTTAAGGCAAAGTAAGACATACTTGAAATGCTCAAAGTAAGTAAGTACTCTTATCAAGTACTAGACAGAGGAGAGAGAGATATTGTGGGCTGAAGTGGGCTAGCAAAGGCCAGTGGGAATTGAGTTGGACCCAAAAAGTATTATAGTATTAATATATATCGCATGCTTATTGTATGTTATGCACTGTTCTAAATGCATTGCATGCATTATCTCATTAAAATGTATGAGCAAAGGCAAAAGGGTAGTGATCTAT
>PVJC01036937.1:0-17472 GCA_004026665.1 Murina feae | reverse complement strand
CGGGGTCCTGCTTGGCAGCTCCCCAGACCCCTTGGCGGCACCGGGAAGTGGGAAAGGAAGGCAGCAGGGGACGGGTGAGTGGGAAAGAGTTGGCGGCCTGCTTGGCGGCTTCCCAGGGCCCTTCCGGGGATCAGGGAGCAGGAAAAGGCTGGCCTGACCACGAGGCGGGGTTTTCCCTGCTTTCTGGTGGCTGGAGGAAAATGGGCAGTAGGCAAGCTTGGGAGGCAGGCCACACCCAGTCCTGGCCACGCTCAAAAAAGAGAACAACATGCTGAGGAGGGCAAGAGTCTGAGAGATCAACATAGAGGGGGTGCCTGCTCCAAGCCTCCACGGTGTGCCTGGGGGCAGGTCCCCAGCAGGTAGACACACACAGGAGGACTGCTCCGAGCCTCTGATGCGGCTGGGGGCAGGTCCCCAGTGGTGACACACACACACACACACACACACACACACACAAAAGGCGCCTGGCAGACTGGGGCCATCATAGGACATCCACTGAGGGGTCCCAGACTGTGAGAGGGGGCAGGCCGGGCTGAGGGACTCCCTCCACCCCGAGTGCACAAATTTTTGTGCACTGGGCCCCTAGTTTTATAATAAAGGTAGTTGTTATTTTCTTATTAATAATTTACCTGTTAATTTTTTAAAAGTTTAACAATATCACTGAATCTTTTAGTGTTGTCAGCTTTCAGACTGTTACCTTTGAAACTATATAAATGTTCTTTTACAACTGAGGTTGGTGGAGACAGGAGAGATTCTGGGCTATGGTACTTTCTAATAGTTTTCTATTAATATCCTTAATAGCTGTCAATTTATTTCCAAATATAATTATTTAAAATTAAATTATATAAAAGTAGAGCTATGATAAACATTATTACATTTTACTTAAAAAATAATAAATTTATTTATTTTTATTAAGGTATTACATATGTATTCTTATCACCCCATTGCTCCTCCCCATGCCCTCACCAATTCAACTGTTACAATTTCAATACTTAAATCACTGAAGGAGACTTTTCATTCAAAGTTATATTTTCAATGCTAACCTATATTTGAAATTGACAATTTAGATATAAACAATACATACTAAATCCAAGTGCCATGTCTTGTTGGCATGGACACAGTGATTAGACACAATCATTTAAACAATCATCCAATTGTTGATCACACATAAGTGATAAAATGAGAAAATGCAGACAAAACATTTAGAAAACCTGTAAACCTATATTGAAAACACCTAATGTTCACCAACTTACTGTTAATTAACTGAAGTAACGGCTCTCTAACTTAGGTACTATTCTTATTGCCATTTTACAAATGAGAAAACGAGGCCCAGAACACTGAAGTAACTTTGGGCAGCATAAATGTTGAAAAAGCAGTTAAATAGAGAATAAATGAACACTTGGCAGAGTCACTGCAGAATGGATTCTTCAGCGAATGCATATAATAAATGACGTCCAAGGTCAGCTTTCAGCTCTAAGATTTTTATGAAGGGGTTGAATTGTTGATCAAGCAAGTAGCTTCTGGTCTGGTAAGTATATTACACACTGTATTTTCAATCATGTTCTCTTGACCTGGCCACACACAGGAGTGTATTAGGGAAAAAGGGAATTGAAAAAAATAATAGCACAGAAATGTTGTTACAAGTAATTTCATTGGCTACATATTTTAGATCACAGATTTTTAGATCACTTTGGTTTTCCAAAATTAAATAAAATACTACGTGGTGCTAATTATGCAATATGGACTCTGTGATTAGCTTTAAAATAATTTAGCCCAAATGCTAAATATAATGTTGAATCTCTTTAAAGTATATTACTTCAAAAGCACAGTATATAATTTTTGGTTCCACATGTGGCAAAGTTAGCTGCAAAGAAATATTACAATCATATTAAAAGTGGCCAAATAATTTAAGAATGATCACATATACACTTATAGAAGAAATCCATTACTATCCATTAAGGTAAAGAATTTAATGCATAAACAAAAAGCGAGATGATATTTTGGGAAAGAAATTCTAACTGGCCTTTTTTCAAAAAGATAAGTTAGTCACAAGTCACCAAAACTCTTAGGATATGTCTTATAATACTAAAAATCCTATGAAATCTACATTAAATACTGGAACTAATTTAAGTGGTATTGTTTCTTTTATGGATACTAGCTTGTTTCATTTGGCAAGAGGTATAGGTATAAAACTAACTTTTCATTTTGGCAGAACTTAAAATCTGACTATGTGAATGAAGAAGTATTCAAGGAAGATGATTAAAAAACCACATAATTTGACTGTTTTATTATAATTTAAGTTCAAGCATTTGGATTCCTAGTATAAGAACAGTAGTTAAAACACAATCAAGTGCCCTGGGCCTTGTAACTGTGTTAGAGCATCAGCCTGCGCACTGAAGGGTTGAGGGTTCAATCCCCCTCAAGGGTATGTAAGTTCATTCCTCAATCCCGGGGATGCCTTCAGGAAGCATCCAATTGATGTCTCTCTATCACATTGATCTTTCTCTCCTTTCTCTCTCTTTCGCTTAAAAAAACAAAAATCAATGGAAAAAATATCCTTGGGTTATTATTAACAACAACAAAAAAACTCCACTCAAGAGCCCAAAGCCTATAAAATACAGGGTTTGCTATTCTATTAAGAGTAAAACTTGCCTCTTTACTAATAACTGTGAAATGTCAGAGGTAGGTATAATTCAAAAAGCAAATCCTTAAACTACATATCCATAAAGTGTACTTAGTCTAATAAGTAATGTTCTGCACACACATACACACAAATTCATGCTTATTCTAGGAGTTATCTTACACCCTTCTTGTAAAATTGTACTATTGTAATTTAATAATAAAATCTACACTAATCAAAGAGAAACATGCAAATTGGTGTCCCTCTACTACACCTCAAGCCACGCCCACCAGCCAACCAGAGCAACTATATGCAAATTAACCCAACCAAGATGGTGGCCTGCAGCCATGGAGCTGGAGCAAGCAGGAGGCTTGGTTGTCCCGGTGATGGAGGAAGCCAAACTTCCACCTGCCCTGGCTGGCTGTGGCTGCCACTCAAGGAAACAAAGTTTCAATTATAGAAGATAAATAAATCCCAGATACCTGCTTCCAGACAGCCTCACTGGAAGCTTGCATTGCTGGGGGCCTTGGCCAGCCTGCAAACAGCAAATAGCCACTCACCCAGGATGGCCACACCCTCATGGGGTGAGGGTCCCAGTTCGGGGGCTTGGTCAGCCTGCAAATAGCCCTCAGGCCCTCACCCAGGCTGGCCAGGCACCCCAGCGGGACCCCCACCCTGATCTGAGACACCCTTCAGGGCAAACAAGCTGGCCCCCACCCATGTACCAGGCCTCTATCCTATATAATAAAAGGGTAATATGCAAATTGATCCTAACAGCAGAATGACTGGGAATGAATGGTCACTATGACACACACTGACCACCAGGGGGCAGACACTCAATGCAGGAGCTGCCCCTTGGTGGTCAGTGCACTCCCACAGGGGAGCTCTGCTCAGCCACAAGCCGGGCTGACGGCTGCTAGTACAGTGGTGGTGGTGGGACGCTATCCTGCCTCCTCAGCAGCGCTAAGGATGTCCAATTGCAGCTTAGGCCTGCTCCTCACTGGCAAGTGAACATCCCCTGAAGGCTCCCGGGCTGCCAGAGGGATGTCTGATTGCCAGCTTAGCTCAATCCCCTAGGGTGAACATCTCCCAAGGGGTCCCAGATTGCGAGAGGGCACAGGCCGGGCTGAGGGACCCCCCCGAGTGCACAAATTTTTGTCCACCAGGCCTCTAGTATATTTAATAAATGTGTAAATGTGTAACAAAGATGTTATTTTCTTCACAAATAGCTCTTCTAATTAAGCCTTCTTATTGCCTTCAAGCTTACAGTAATGTTCTTAATGAACCTAAACATGCATACTTGATTTTTTAAATAAAGACTACCCGCACTCCATGCAAACACACAAGCCAAAAATATCCATGAGCATCAGTGGTTAACATTTGGCACGCAAGCATGATTGGTTAGTGTCTTGGGCACAGACTTAGTGCCAAATGTAATAAGACTACCTTTAGGCTAATCTGAATTCCTTTAAAGTTTTGTCTTCTTTATCAGGTTATGACTGAACTAGAGGCTCGGTGCATGAATTCATGCACGGGTGGGGTCCCTTGGCCTGGCCGGTGATTGGGGCCCATTGAGCTGTCTTGCCCAGTCCCGATTGGGGCCAGCCGGAAGTGGGGTCGGCTGGCTGGGGGTAGAGACTGTGGGAGGATGGCTAGCCATAGGAGGTTGACTGCAGGAGTGCACTAACTACCAAGGGGTAGCTCCTGCATCGAGCCTCTGCCCCCTAGTGGTCAGTGCACATCATAGCTACCGGCCAGTTATCTGGTCATAATGGTCGCTTAGGTTTTTATATATACTAGAGGGCCAGTGCTGTTTATAGGATACCACAATGAAAACATATGGTTGTCTCTTCAGCTTTTCAAACACAAAATAAAACAATCCCCTTCCCCTAGCTTTTCCTTTAGTTAACACGAGACAGAATATGTTATTCTATACTAAGCTATGTCATCATTTAGGGTACAGGAAATTATGTTTTGTGAAAGATCCAACAGTGACTACAAATTTCTGTTATAATGAATTCACTACAATGACAAGTGGAGTTTTCATGAGAGTGGCCTTGAGATTTGATAGGTATGTGTGGCTTGTTGTTATAGACCATAGTGAAGATAACAACAAAACCCTTGACCAAGCAGTATCAAGGCATTAAAGTCTCAAGCAGTTATACCAGGACTTTAAAAAAATATTTGGCATTTTATGATTATAAAACTGTTTTAGTATTGAAAGTAGAAAATTATACAAATACCCACAGTACCTTTACCTAGATAGAACCACAATAAAAAAGAACTAGTTTTCATTGATTTAAATTCCAGTATTAACAGCTAACTTTGGAAAAATTTTAAAATATATATAATTAAGTTCAGAGGCTAAGTATAAAATTATCAAGATATTGTACTTGTGCTACTTTGTGATATAAAACCTCAGGTATTCAGGAGTTTACCAAATGAAGCATGTTTGTTATGAGGAACATAAAATTCATTTAAAGAATTAATTTCTTTTTTCCTTAGTGGTAAACACTGGTTAGAGTCAAATGAGATAGTACTGTTTGCTATTGATGCTGGCCTTAGATCTTTATGCCTCTGTGACACTGATTTTTACGTTCCAGGTTTCTTGAAAATAAAATATTTTAGCTAATGGTTGTTGACTGTCTATTCGGCAAGTGTAGTTAATAGGCTAGTACTGTGGTTTCAAGAGTTTTAGACTTCAAGAAGGTCCAAAAGTAAATGTTGGGCATTGCCATTAAATGTAAATCAACTGCCATCTACTATTGTTATTTTAGAAAAGAAAGATCATTTTAACACTAAAACCATAAGCAAGATAATCTGAAAATAGACATATACTTTCCAAGACAAAACATGTTAACAACTTTCCATTTGCAACTCCTCCCAGCCGTGGTGTCTCTCTCTCTCTCTCTCTCTCTCTCTCTCTCTCTCTCTCTCTCTCTCTCTCTCTCTCTCTCTCTCCACCCCCTCCTTCCCTCCCTCCTTCCCTCCCTCCCTCTGCTTTACCCTACTCCCATGGCCAGCGTTCTGGAATCCCAGGCCTCAGCCAACTTCTATGTTATCTTCAATGAGGACAGTTTAGCATCCATGGCAAAATCATAGTTTCTTTGTGTCTCAGAGTCTGAATTTACGTATATTAATAATATGGCAAGTATAATGCAAAGAACATTGGGTTAGGAGACCTGGATTCTGATTCTGGCTCTGATACTAAGAGAAGTATGTAACCCTCTAAGATATTAAGGTATTTTAATATCTTTTGGCTCAGATTCTTCATTTCTAAAATGAAACAAATCTAAGATTTATTTGAGTTGTAACATTTTATAAATAAAAATCTATGATTAATACCATTACTTATAAAGTTGTTGAAATAATTATTCCCCCAAAACTAAAGAATACTGGCAGTATAAGTTTATTTTAAAAAGTTAAATGGCAACTCTAAATAAATATCCAGTGTCAAAAATTTAATGAATTCAACATATATCAATTAAATCTATTCCCTTTACCCTCTCTACTTTGCTCTTCTAACATCACCCCTCATTATCAGAAAGTAACTATGGAAATTGAGGGATGTCATAGCTAAGCCAAAGCTAAGACATAAAAATATATCAAGCCATTGTGGAAATACTCTAGAAATATATAAAGCGTCCCCCCAAAAATGTACACACACACTTTGAATAATTATAAAGGCAGTGTTTATTAAAATATCTTTCCTTATCAAAATTGAGCTATCAGCTGTTACAGTGTGTTTACATTTTTTGGGGGGACACCCTGCAGTTGTTCTCTCCTTATTTTTCAAATGCTTCTTTTCACAAGGAGTGCACTCTGACAGTCACACTTTTGAGACTTGAGTTTGTCGAATATTTAAAGGTACACAACACTATGTCTTTTATTTTCTTCTCAGCTCCTGACATCATGATCTTAAGTGCTCAGTTTCCATAAATTCTAAAGTGTCATGAAGAACTTATGGTTTGACTTTCTATGTAATGTGCCATCCAGTTTGAAGTCCTATATTGTTGTTTACTACTTAACCCCTGAAACAGTATGAAGCCTTAGCCAGCCTATTATCAGAGCCTGTTCACTATCAGGAAAACTCTGTCACTGGCTTCCGTCACACCTTGTATCTGATTAACACAATACAGGATAACATAGAGCTACATAGATCTGCTCTGTGTCCTAAAATTCTTGATGGAAAACACACTTTCCTTTCTCCTTTAATGTGGCAGCCCCCTAAGTGAGAATGTAATATGGTTTATTTAATACAATTCTTCATACTAAATTAAAGCAGATCTAGAGTAATTCAGTTGCTCATTAAGGTTAAGTTAGTAGCTGCTAAAAAGATGCCTTTTATATCTTAGAAATGACTTCTCCCAATGACATGTACATGACATGTATATGTAGATATATATGATTAAATATGTACATAATAGAGATGCTGACTTTTATGCAGGTATTGGCTATTTTGCAATAGTATTATTCCCACTACTGCCCTTTGGTCTTGACTATGGATGACATTTTCTAACCAGACTTCACAGTAGAAATATCTCTTCAATCTGTTTAAAGCACCAAGGGGGCTCATATGTGCAGTATCACTTTAAATATTATGTCTAGTCAGACCACAAAAGAAAATATATAACTGTACAGAAAAGCTATAACTGTACAGAGCTTTTTAGGAAAGCTCGTGATTCTTATCTTTCATAATATGCTTGGGTTTTTTTAAATCCAACTGTTGCCAATTTTAAAAAAATCAATAAAGTTACATGCATAGGACTAGCAGGGATATGCAAACATTCATATATACACACACATATATATTTATATAACATACAGTAGGTCCTCACTTAATGTCGTTGATATGTTTTGTGACTTTAATTGAAACAACATACTACACCAACTGTACTGTAGTTTAATGGATATAAACAAGAGCTAAGTTCCTAGGGCATCTCCTCAATGTTATATATAAAGGACTTTGAAGGAAATGACATTATTTGAGGATCTGGTGTGTGTGTGTGTGTGTGTAAATTCTAAAACGCTGGAAAAAATATCCTAAATGCTTGCTTTTCACGTTTATGCAATGCAAAATGAACTCCAAAAGAGGGCTAGCCAAATGTATCTCATTAAACCCAATTTGACTGTATGAAACTGAGACATAAAAGTCAAACTTATAAATATGAGAAATTAAAATTTGCCAAGATTGTGAAACAAAGAAGAACCAACTCCACTTACTCTAGAAAGAACATCTTAGAAGTTTCTGTCAACAACTTAGAAATCTGTTCTGTGCCTATAAGCAACCTGCAAGTCAATTAACAGTGACTACTCTCTACTCATTTTACACAATTACAACCCACTCGCTGCTTTTGAAAGCCTGTCCTGAAGTAACCTAACTTCTAATGCTAACCTTCTTCCTATCACGATGGAGCTTCCTCTATAACTTCCCTTTTAAAGATGTAGGAGGCATTTTTAAAATACTTTCCCTTGCTGTCAAGATTATTAACAAACACAGATTTTCTGACACAAGCTTTCCTGGTCATTTCTGTGGAGACCATAACAATTGAGGTCTTAGAGGTTACATGTAAACCTACACTGATTTATCTCACTTCAATACACCTGTCTTATTTATTATGATTTTGTCTCTCCTGGAATGAAGATAGCACCTTGTTTTCCAAGTTTAAAATACTGGAGCTAGCTATTAATTCCAGATAACTGAAATACACACAATCTGCCCATAATCACAGAGTTCCTAAAAGAAAAAGGGCCGCCACTGAAAATGTCAGCAATGCAAGCCTGTGTTAGTACCAAATCACTTGGGCCTGTGGCTGACTATGGACAACAAACATTAACCTTTACTAGAGAACGCTGTACATTCCTTTTCCTGTGACCATCCTGTAGCCACAATGTGCCATTGGTATGGAACGTGTATGGGCAGGGCCATGTAGCTGTCCTGCCCCCAGAAGGCCAGCTCACATCTAGAACTCTCGTGTTCCATAGAGTCCCAGTGGTAAACTTTCTCATTTTAGGGACGTTACGTTGTGGAGGTTTGTAGTCCCAGTGTCTACCTTAGTGTCTGGAACACAGTATGTGCTTTATAAACATGAATTACATGTATGAAACCTAGTAAAGTCAAGGGAAGAATTCACTTGGCAAGTGGGGAAGAATTTATATGGTTCTCCACTACTTCAAAGTTGAGGAAGCACTGAAGTGTGAAAACCTATCTGGGTTTTTAGGCGCTCTCTATGTATAGAGGGTTTTGTTCTTCCCTTCAAGATTCCCAAAGCTTGGAAGAGTCTCCGCCTCATGAAACTACATGTAAGGCCTCGTCAGACAGGTGACAACTTGTTGATGAGGCCACAGAGACCACACCACCAAATATGTAATACTCCATGGTACAGAGACTACCACCACACATCTGCTTCCGTTCACCAGTTCAGGCCTTGGGCCCAAATATGTTAAACAAATCATCACTAACATACATTTCCATAATTTTGGGGACAAGTACTTAATTGTAGTAGGCATATTTCCTTAATAGTTGTAAGGCATCTAATTTTTCTTAGTATTATTTTACAATGTCTGTCTTAAGTGAAAAAGAAGTTTGTTTTTCTAAAGATAAGTTGCTTTAAGCTATAAAGTTCCCATTTAGGGGTATTTTTTATTAGTTTAGGACACAGTTATGCTGAGATACTAGGAAATCAAAATCCAGAGGTAAAAAGAGTCGTAAGGGATCATCCACTTTCATCCTAGGCAGTGGTTACTCGGTTCTTACTGATGTAACTGGACAGAGACTTCACATTCTCCCTGACAGCCCATTTCTAGTGTTTCATCATCGTTGCTGCGCCTAATCAAAGTTTCCCCTATTCCAAATTAAGTCAATTTCCTCTTGTTTTTCTCTTGAAAAAGATTCAGGACAAGCAAATAGACCCTGAGTCATGATCACTAATAGAATCTGGGCTCAAAGAACCAAAGACTGGCAGCTAATGTCCCAAGTGGCTTGAGAAGCTGTCTTTTTACTGATGCATTAAAATGCCCACTCCTCAAATTTCTCCTAAATACAGAGGTCAGTGAGCTAGGAGTGTAACTGTGGTCTGAGGTCAAATGATAAATTGAGTTCAAACCCAGTAAGTTACCACAGTTCAGAACACAAGTAACTGAACAGATGAGGCACTTCTGTACTGGAAAAGGCTGCTCCCTCTTTAAGACACTCTCCTAACCAGGTCTTTCAGCTAATTGCCCTATTCAATTAATTGTTCTGATATGAACTTTTAAAATGCAAATTCAGCCATTTGCAGGATAACCTTAAACTATAAATAGTAATATGTCTGACTAAAATATATACTCCAAATAACTTCCCACACTTAAAATCCAAACAGTGAACAGATTATCTTCCCATACCATTTTAAAAATTAAAATGAACAGAAAATAGCCTAATTATCTGTACTAAAAAAAGTTAAATGTTGATCCAGATATTTAATCTACATATAAACTTAACTAGGTCTGAGTTTTGGTCTAGTCTGAAAAGAGCATATCGAGTGACTATCATGTGGTAGATGCTTTTCACATATATCTTCTTCATTCCTTACAGTAATTCTCTCATCCTCAGGAGTCACTGTAAATGGAATCTTTACAAAGTTAAATAAATTGCCTGAGATTATTTAACAGCTGAGAGCACTTGAGTGAGTTGTATTCTAGATGCAATGTCAACAAGACCAAGCTGCCACTTCACAGAGGCCAAAAGTTAAAATCAGAACCTCAACCCCACTGAGGAGAAAACGTTTTGCGAAGAAGCTGCTCCCACTGGTGCTGTTCCCAACTATCAAGCTAAAACCGAACCAGGGCCTTGAATCTTTTTAGGTGCATAACAGACAAAGGTAAAGAAACATCCTTCCAGCAGAACATGGCAGTTTCCAGAGCTGGTGCCCTTCTGCGAGCTGCACCGGATAACCGCTCTTCTAGAAGATTCAGCTGTGAATATGACTCAGTTGACCGGCACAGCAGGACTTCAAATCACATGAATAATTAATGCACGAACCTTTGGATTACTTGTTCATAATTTTAAAAACCTGATTCAAGTGATCAGACAGCATCACAGGGAGCCTTATATAGTAGCTGATCTATCACCATTGCAATTTGCCCACACTTCCTCAGCGGAATAACTGGTCGCTATGATGCGCACTGACCCCTATGGGCAGATGCTCAATGCAGGAGCTGCCCCCTGGTGGTCAATGTGCTCCCACATGGGGAACGCCGCTCAGCCAGCAGCCAGGCTCATGACTGACCAGTGCAGCGGCGGTGGTGGGAGCTTCTCCAGCTTCTGCGGGAGCACTAAGGATGTCCCACCGCTGTCAGTTGGACATCCCCCCAGGGCTCCCAAGACTGCAAGAGGGCACAGGTTGGGCTGAGGGACCCATTTGAATTTCATGCACAGGGCATCTAGTATATAATAACGACATCAGTGACCTAGTAGAAAACAGCACGAGTCATGAAATTGTTCTCTAGGAGTAATAAACAGTCTCTATTCATAAATCCTGTGACCAGTGGCCCACATGTATGAAACATTCTGATAAAACATGGCTTTAACATTAGAGTTTCCCTATTGTAATTCAGAGATCAAAGCTAAAATTTCAATGTATTCATTTAGTTTTAAACCAATAATGATATAATCAGTGAAATCCAAAGAGCAGATGATATAAAATAAGATGAATTTCTGAAATAAAATATGGAAAAGTGACAAAAAGTATCTGCTGGTCGTTGTCCAATATTATAATGAGATCACTAGTAGAAATGTCAACTCAGAAAATTTGCAATAAAATTGTTAAAGAACTTTAAATAATATTCTGATCCTTTTAAAATACTTAAGTTTAATGCTTAAAACTACTGAATAGTCTATATTAAAAAATATTTTTACAGGGTAAGCCAAAATAAAAGTATAAATACAGTTCAAAGAAGGAAGCAAGCAGTTTGCGTGTAGCACTATCTGTCATATGTGAAAAGAATATTTAAAGAAATCTGGCATCTGGCACATTCCATGGACCAAAAGGTTGCCAGTTCAATTCCTAGTCAGGGCACATGGCCAGGATGCTGGTTCGGTCCCCTGTGGGGGTGAACGTAGGAGGCAACCGATTGATGTTTCCCTCCCTTTCTCTCTAAAATCAATGAAAACATATTTTAAAAAAGTTAAGAGCCCAAAATCTTAAAAATGTTTAAAAAATGAATTTTTTATCATTGTATTTTCTGAGATTTACCGAAAGACAAATTTGTCTTTACACTGAATGCAATGTCCTAAATAGGTGTACAATGTCTTTTTTCTCCCCAAATGAAGACTATTATAATTTGTGTAGAAAGATAAATTACTTACCGCTATAATATCTAATGTATTATCACAGACCTTTCGGATTTCATTATTTTTATCATGCATCAGATCTATGAGATATGCTGGAGCCTCTGGATAAAGTGGTTAAAGATACAAACGACATTTGAGACTCAGGCTATTCAATCCTAATTAGAAAATCTCACATCTCACAAAATTCAAATGATAACTTGAAATTTAACTGCAAATTTTAAAATAAAATCATTAATACAAGATGGCCAGAAACATTTTATATTTCATTTGTTTAAAAAACAAGAAAGAAAAAACTAGATAAAGATGGGAAAGAAAAACAGCCAATAAATTTTAGAAAGTACAAGGCCATATTTTTGACAACATGAAAATAGCTTAAAAGGTAGCTCTACAGCTGTGTAGCTATAAAAGCTTTCTCGATCTATCTGGCCCTGCTAAAAGTCCAGGGAGTGAATTTCACAGTGAAAGAGCATCAGAAAAGAATCACAGTCAAATTCCATATATGGTTATTATAAGAAAAAGAAACAAAACATTTTTACATAAAAAATAAAAACTTCAATCCAATATCCCAAAAAGAGATAAAATAATTAAACAATAGTATATGAAAGAATATATGTCAAAATTAGAAAACTCTGAAATAATTCAGGAAAGAAATAAAAATCCATTTAAGGTATGAAAAAACCTAAATTTATAACAGCACAAGAGTAAATAAAAATAATAGATAAAACTTTAGGAGAAATAGAAGGTAAAAAGAAAAAAAAATTAAAGAATAAATGAGAAGAGAGAACAATTAGAAACAGATATTAAAGGTAGGCAAAGATGATCGATCCAACACAACAAATCTCAAGAAGACAACCAAAGCAATAGGACAGGACAAATAATAAAAACTATAATTCAAGAAAACTTTCCTGAAATAAAAAAATAAGACAAAACTACATACTGAAAGAACACATTAGCATAGTTGGAAAAATCAAGCAAGGATGATAAATACTAAGTCAAATTCTAATACAACGACTTGGCTTTAAAGAATCAGAAGTCATTGCTTTGGAATTCCTAGCAAAAAGACTGACTCACTTAGAATGCAAACAAAAGTCAGTTGTCATCAGACTTTATGACAGATACCAATAATTAGTAGACTACAGATTTCTCATTGGCAGCAATTTAGGCCAGAAAACAGTGAAAAAATACCTTCCAAGTGCTGAGGGAAATAACTGGCAAGTTAGAAGTTCATATTCTGCTAAATTATGATTAAAGAGTAAAAAGTAATTATGACTCCTAATGGGAAGGGAGGCACAGGCTTAACTCAGAAGATGGCTTGTAACCTTATTAATGTTTGCTAAGTTGGAGATTGTCAGGTAAAAAAAGGAGAGGAATATTTTTGAGGTTGACACAGCACCTGAAGAGACAGTAAGTTTTGACAAGATGGGTTGTTTCTGATAAATGATGAGAAATTTGGTGTGCTAAGAAAAAATTATGTATAGTAAGGTTAAACAGGGAACTTTGGAAAATTTGGGTAAGGTTAGGTTATAAAGAGCTATGTATGCTAAGCCAAAGAATTTAGATTTTTCACGTGGGTAATGAAGAATTTTATGCAGTGGATTTCTAAAGCAGATATTTTAATTTTTATTTTTGGTCCACAAAAGTAGACCACCACAAAAAAAAAAAAAAAAAAAAAGACAAAAATTCAGCTTAGATATCACTTGCATTTTCCATTGCCATCCTTTCATCACATCCCCAGACTTGGTTATATATCCTCTCCTGTGTACTGGGCACATATCTTTTATGACACTGCTCACATTGGATTATAATTTTATATTTATTTAATTATCTAACTCTCCAATAGTCTATAAAGTCCTTGAGTACATTCAATGCTTAAAACATTGTTATATGGTCAGCAATAGATATATATTTGTAGAATAAATGATTAGTTATATATGGTAAAAGAGACAGCGGACACAAAATTTTCAGCTATGAGAATGGGAGGATGATACTATTATTACCCACTGTGAATACAGAGGGTAGGCTATTTTTCAGGAGAAGATGTTGGCAATATCTGGAACCCTTTCAGATGCAATAATGATAAACTACCACTTACTGAGTAAATCTCTGTGCTGGGAACTATTATAGCATATTAAATCCATTAGTACTTATAATAATCCTATAATGAAGGAGATCTTCTTTCTATCCTATATAATAAAAGGCTAATATGCAAACTGTCCCCTTAACGGGAAGTTCTACCAGGAATATGACCAGGGGGCAGGGGCTGGCTGGCCAACTGCTGTGGCCCTTTCCCCCAGCCAGCCCCACCCCCACCCCCAAACGGTTCCTCCACTCCAATTGGGGGCTGGCTAACCATCCAGCTGGCCTGGCCCAATAAAGCCCTGATCAGACTGTCCGGACCCCACCTGTGCATAAATTCATGTACCAGGCCTCTAGTTTAATAATATTATGGCCATTTTATAGATGCAAGATTGTATGTTCAAGTAGGTTAAGTAGTGTATCCAAGGACCTGCAGCTAGTTAGTAAAAGGTAATTAAAAATTACCGTTAGGATTATATGATTATAACGATTCTTAAGCTACACCATACTATGCTTCCATGAAGAATAGCTTGCCTTATAAATGTATTTCTGAGCTCGATATTTTCTACATTATTTGAATATTTGCAAGAAAAAAAATACCTAAAGATGCATCTCTTCTTAATATATATAAAATGTCATTATTTATTGTAAATGCTGAAAGGATACGTGTTTCTTTAATTATGACATCTCTCGTGGCTTGATGGAAAACCATCTGATAGAAGACATAAATTATTTGGCACACGAATTCATCATCTTCTTGTTGAGCTGAAGGAAACAGAAAACTTTCAATAAAATCATACTATGTTTATATACAAATTAAAAATACACTGAATAACAAACCTAAAACTATCAAGGAGACTAATAAAAGACAACTAGTTTAAATTATTTATAATATATGGGTGGCACGTGTCATTTATGTCTTAGATGTTTTTCTAAATTGCATGATGATAACAGTGAGGAAATTCTTAATAATACATTTTTAGAAGTTTTAGTAGATTTGATTGTAAACTAAATAGGCTAAATTACTTTGGAAAACAAAGATAAAAAAATAAGATTTTGAAAAAGAGAAATTATATCATATCTGAGTTTAAACCAGACTATATGAGATTGCCTATCTCAAAAGCCCAGGTTGGACGAACTGAGGAACAAGATTGTTTTAAGAGAATAGTAACAGTGCTTCTTGATAGTTTACACTGTCTTTTGCCACCAGATATGAAGAAATTGATTAAATTAGCCATAATGTAAAATGGCAACACATCTCCACTTGATTTATTTCTTGCCCATCATAAGAATTAAACAACTCTAATTTGTGAAATAAATTTGGTTCTATTTTCCTCACCAGGAACCAGATAGGCTGATAGCTTGATCTTGGACTTCCCAGTCTCCAGAAATGTCTGTCTAAGACAACCAGCCTGTGGAACTTAGTTAATGGCCTCCTGAGCAGGCTAATATAAGGTTCCAGAAAATGTGACTCTAATAAAATAATATTAGATTCAGACAAATTTTGTGTCCAATATGGAGAAGAATAAATCCATTAAGAGGAATACAAAGGGATGGGGAAGGCTCTACCTAGGCCTCCACTGTCCATAAGCCACTGTGGCTAATTAAATTAAAATGTAATAGAATTAAAATTCCAGCTCACACAATAGCTACATGTGATGGACAGCACAGGCAGAGAACATTATCTTCACTGAAGAAAGTTTAGAGGACAATATTGCGTCTGGAACTCGGGGGAGATTATGATACTTAGAATTAATTTCCAAATAAACTTTCCTGATTAGAAATCAAAATATTAAAAAGGTTTTGCACAACATAGGAGATCCAAGTACAAAGTTCAACAGGAAGAAGAAAAAACGAAATATTAGTTGTTCAAGGCTGATCAGAGGAAGGCAGTATCTAAAATGGTCCTGAATTTCTTTTCCTTTAAAAAAAAATTATCTTTATTGTTAAAGTATTACAGATGTCTTCCTTTTTCCCCATTGACCCTGTCCACCCTATACCTGTCCTGGTTAGAAAATCTTTTGGATAGTATCTGAGGATGTGAATAATCTAAGAAGGTAAAGCATATACATGCATAAATTTGTATTTATAAGACTGGACCAGAAATATCAAAGATATGAGGGAGAGTTTTGGTATGGTAGACAATAAGAGTAAGGACTCTAAAACTAGAAACCTGGATTTACTAGTGATCTATTTGGGTTCAGAAAGAAAAATGCTCACTAGTGAGTGACCTAGATTAAGGTAATATTCAACACAGCAATGTTGTCAACTCTTTGATATTACTCTAGCTAATCCTAGTAAGAAATATATTTAATTCATTTTTCATAACTATATAATTTAAGTTACAATAAGAACATTAATGTACCAAGTTAAAGAACATTATGATTCCAAACTCTATTTATATTTAAAAATTTAAACTAATAACCTATTAATATATTAGGATACAAATAAATTAAGATAAATTATAATTCACCATTCAGCAGTTCAATGAGTGCAGGGATTATCCCAGACTTGGCCAGCAATGCAGCACAAGAGTCATCCATAGACACAGTTCCAATCATTATCACTACTTCCAAAACAAGGTCATCTTCTGCAGTACCTGATAAAGTCAGATGACAGAACATTTTCATTCACGGAAAAAATAAAAAATACTGAAAGCTAAATCAATTCTTATGAATCCTTAAGATGGTTATGTATCTGTCTTTTTCGAAATTTCCATGTTTACTGATGATAGTTTGTGGAGGGCGGGGAGGGCAGCAGAGATGTAGAAATTACCCTTTGGAAATAAAAGTGAATGACAATTTAAACACAGAAAGTAGAAGACTCACTTGAACGCTTTTAAGAACTTTGTGTGTATGTATGTACATGGTTTGCAGATGGCATTTGGTCATTTCAAAAAGGCAGGATTAAAAAAATAAGAAAGAAGGCAGAATGGGAATGGGAAACTAATATTCATTGTTAGGAAAAAAGAACACATACATATAAGAGTGACCACCTGACTGGGAAAAAGAAACTAGAACTTGAGCCTGGCTGTTTTGGCTCTGTGATTAAGCATCAACCTATGCACCAGGAGGTCACAGTCTGATTCCGGTCAGGGCACATGCCTGGATTGCGGGCTTGATACCCAGTGTGGGGCATGCAGGAGACAGCCGATGAATGATTCTCATTCATAATTAATGTTTTATCTCTCTCACTCTCTCTTTTCCTCTCTGTAATCAATAAAATATATGTTAAAAAAAGAAACTATTTCCTCAAAAAATTAAACATGGATCTCCCTTTTGACCCTGTGATCCCACTTCTGGGAATATATCCTAAGAAACCAGAAACGCCAGTCAGAAAGGACATATGCATCCCTATGTTCATAGCAGCACAATTTACCATAGCAAAAATTTGGAAACAGCCTAAGTGCCCATCAGCAGATGAATGGATTAGAAAACTGTGGTAT
>PVJC01036936.1:0-17453 GCA_004026665.1 Murina feae | reverse complement strand
CTCTTCTGCCTTCCCTGCTGGCTGAGGAGATGTGGAGTTAGTTCCTCAAGACGCACCGTGGCTGTTTTTGCTGTCGGGGACTTGGACCCTGTTTATGGTAGGCTCTCTGCATATTTCTGGGCTTGATCTTTGAAACCTTATGATTTTGTGGTGAATTAGAAATCTAATCTCTGAAAATCAGATTTATGAATTTACAACAAGACAGTTTATTGAAGATTGAAAGGCATGCATTGAGGAGAGAGCCTAAGTGAGAAAACTTCAGAAGGGAGACCCCAATAGAAAAACACACGTGTCTTAGGAAAACGATTTATAGGTAAGTATGGGAATAGAACCTAAATATTTTTCTCAGTTGACATGAAGAAAAGAGGAGCTATACAAGGTTGGTCACTTCAAGTGAGTGTAGGGTTTAAGGTGCAGAGACATATTTCTGAGTTTTTTATCAGTCGATACTACCCTGTGTTCATAGTCTCATTTACTAAACTCTCTATACCTCGCTTACCTACAGTAACATTGAACCACACTTTTCAGATTGCTTCCAATGCAGAATCTGAAAATTTGGAATTGGCAGGGGAGTGTAAATATTCATATTTTTTCTTCCCAGACACATTGGTAGCATCCTGATCCTGCCTTCTTCCACCCCTGCCCCTCAAACCAAACCCTTCCTATTATTTTCCAGTCTTCAGTAGGAGGTAAGGAGTAGAGAAAATTGAGGTCATACAGTCATTGTTAATTCCTTGTCTTGTCCTCACCCAGAACATCTGTTCTGAGACTTTCCCTCTAAGTCACTACACAGTATACCACAATTGCCTCAAGAGTGCTTAGTAGAGATTGACAACTGCACTTCAGAAAGTTAAGATTTCCCATAGGGAGTGTAGGGCATGTTCTGGAAAAACTAAAAGCAAAATAAAAAGTGGGGTGTGAATAAACTAAAATGTTTTAATATCAAAATTCATTACAGTCAGGTTTAGTGATTATATTCACCATTGACTTTTTTTAAGTAATTATTTACCAAGGGGAATATTGCCAATTTGAGAAATGGGTGTTTGGAGAAATAATTAAAATGTCCAATAAAAATAGTTCTTTCTCCTAAACTTAAAATTACTGTCCTCTGAACAGACAAGAAAATAGGGTCACTGACCTTTTAACAAAATACATGAATCAAAGGGGCCAACACAGTCATTTTGGTCTTATTTTCTTTATTTAACTAGAGGTATTCAATAAATAAATACAATTATGTTCCTTTCAACTTACTTGAGTTTCTAAGAGGAGAATTCCCCCTGGTCCTCTTAGCCTTACTGTTACTCAAAGGAAGACTTTTCTAGACTTTCTAGAATCTTTGAATATATTCCTGTGCGTGTGTGTTTTTAATTTGAGTAAGTTACCCACTTACACTGTAATAATTTTAAGACAACCTACGTGCCACAGTTATATCCCAATTTATCTAATGTTTTTCTATTTCCTGGATGGTGATCATATGCATGCCTTTGAATTTACCTGAATTTGTCAGAGCAAGTATGACTGAGCAAACTTGTCAAGGCTGATATGCTTCTTCAGAAATCTGCATGTAATAGCACTGAGTGCAGGGCATTAGCATCACATTCTCTATATTATCCTGAAGTAATTATGGACAGGAAAGAAAATAGTTGGGAAAAATTGTTTTGTTTTCTTTAAATAACATAGTCCCAATTTAATTCACATCTACCAAGTGTTGGGCATTAGGTCAAGGACTCCTCAGAGATTATTCCTAAAACCAGCTTGGAAAAGTAGCTATTACTTCTCTCAGAGGATGTTATCTACTTTTCTCACCCTATTGAATAAATGCACCCCATATATCTTTGCTGTAAACCACCTAATAGACTTCAAGTTGTTCAGAATTAAGGTTAGGAAGCTAACCAAAATATGGGCAGGCACTCATGGTTTAGCCACCTGCATTAAGTACAACCTGAGTCTCCAGATATTTCCATATTGCAGTTCCTTAATGATAGAGGTTGCTCTCCAGCATCCTCATTCCCTTCCTTATTCTCTTTATTCCTCATTAATTCCACAGGTATAGCCCTGCATTTTACTTTGATCAGGAACAGTTCATCTCTCCTCAGCTTAATCTGCATTACAAAGTTCACTTTTATCGATTTCCATCTTAGGAGACCACAGTTTCAGTTGACCCTCCCTATTAATTCTTCCTTCATCTACACTAGATTGGGGGTTAGGTTGTTCCATCCATTGACCATCTCTCATCCTGTCCCCTGGATGCTCAGCAGGGCTGTACAGGCCATGAACAGTCATTCACTTAGCCTTTGATGTGGATGTGACTCCCAGAGTTGAGCTTCTTAGCCTTTTTAGTTCCCCTTTCTAAAACAAAACATAAAAGAGTAATTTAGGAAGTGCTATTCTCTGTGCTCTCTAGTCACTTCTTCTTAAATAGCAATTTTTGGAAGTAAATACCAGGGAGTCAATATTTTAAGGTAGTCTGAAACCCAGACCCACACTGGATTTCCTTTCCTTCCTGTATCTTCACTATGCTTTCACTTCTCTAAACAAATGATTCTTCTTACCTAGTATTTCCACAGAAGGAGCTGTTTTCCAAAAGGGAAGTGAGAAAACCACTACCAGGATCTTTGTATGGTTAAAGAGGGAGGGAAGGGCCCAACCACAGCCTCTACTTCCACAACCCACACAAACTATGTGCTCGCAGCTTGCAGTTGAGTGCCATTACTGTTGGTTTTATATGCTCACGCTGCAGGATATGGTGTGCACTTCAGGATATGAAGTGCACTTCTGATTCTTCCTCATAGCCTCTGTTCAGAATTGGGGTGGAATGAGAACTCATTGGAGGACACTGGTGACATGTTAGAATATGAAATAGAGGTGTCTGGACGTCCTGTCACCCCTGGAGCACAAAGGGCATAATAAATAGACTGTTCCCTCTGACTTCAGAATGTAGGAAGTGAGTCATTTAAAGCATCTTAATGGAAAGACTAGATTTGCTATATTAACCTTGCGTTCCTCCTAGACCTTTATTTTATTTTCCAGAACTCATTTCATGTTATTACCACTATTTGCTGAATATATTAGTTGAAATAGCTCTGTTCTTCTGACCTGTGATTGAGAGGTTTGACTCTCAGGATCCCATAGAAGTTGCCTCAACTGAATAGAGCCAAGAGGATAATTTTGACTGATTATTAGAGGCTGGAGTGGACTGAACTTTACTGATTTAAGTACATAAAATAGGAATGTTCTCTCACTAGCAGTTCCTGACAGTATTACAAGGTTCAGGTTGCCAATTATCTTGATTAGAAATATTAAAGAGAGAGAGGAAAACACTTGGTTTGGGAACCTCATCAAAGGTGTTTAAGGAAGGCCTTACAGCCTAGCTCATCTGAATGTCGGATGAGGTTTTTATCTGGGAAAGTTCCTTGGAAATCTCAGCAAACATCCTGCCCCCAATAGCATCTCCTGGACCAATAGTCATATATTTTCATAGTTTTCTGCTGATCCAGTGCTCAGATCTTTGTTTTTCTTCCCCTCTCATAGAGTCTATGTTTCCAAGCTTGTAATATGTAATGACCCAGCTACTTATGCCACAATAAGGGAAAATTAATCTATCTGATACCTCAGGGTAAGAAGAAAAAGGAGGCATTGTTAGAGAAAGAAAAGGAAGAGAAAGACCAGAAGGAAGAGGAGGAGAGAAAGATGAAAAGTAAGAGGAAAAGGAGCTGACAGTTTGAAGTTGAAGATATTTTAAGGACTAACATGAAAACCTATTTATTTTATGGAACCCCTAAAATCATGTTATTTTGCTCTGCTTTAGGCCCAACTCTTCTTCCTGACGTGGCCCCAGGATCTCCTAGTTAGACCCTTTTCCCCCTATTATCCTTCCTCCATCCCCAACATCTCTGATCCTGTTTTCTATTCCCACTCTTTTATAATCTCAGAAAGGACACTTGTGTCTTCTTGAATGGGGTAATCCTTGCAGTAATCTATGAGACCTTCTTGCTCTCCCCTTTCAAACATCAGAGACCAACAATTCAAATATAATTCAGGTTTGTGATTTTAAGCATCTATGTCAGCAGTAAAAATAATGTAGTGTCACACTGTTGTTGTTTTGTAATCTCATTATTTTACCTCTGTTAATGAAGCTTCTGCAATCCCTCCTTTCTGATAATTCAACAGAATACACAGATTTACAACCCATTGTTTCCCACACCCTCCTCAAATGGGTAAATCGAGAGTGAGAACACATATTGGGCCATGGGAAGTGATATTTTTAAAGGACTGTATCAATTATTTAGGAAAGGTGGAGATACAAGAAGGGAAAATTAAAATTCTCACACAACCCTTTCTATTCCAAATTTCTATCATTTGTGATCAATACTCGCCACTTTGTAAGACTAACTAAGGACTATAGAACAAGGAGAAAAGGTAGACTTCTGGGGACACCTAAGTGAGGAAAAAAAGAAAACAAAAATGATTTGAGTTTCTTAGATTGTTTTGTTTATTTTTTTAAATTCATGTTTGAAAAAAATAAGTAATAACAAAGGAGTCATTAAAAGGAGTCTTAAAATTTATTATAAACTAGAAGCCTGGTGCACAAAAATTTGTGCACTGGGGGGGGAAGGGGGGTTCCTCAGCCTGGCCTATGCCCTCTTGCAGTCTCGGACCCCTCAGGGGATATCCACCTGCTGCTGGCTTAGGCCTGCCTGATCCCTGGGCGATTGGACCTAAGCTGGAAGTCAGACATCACTCTGGCAACCCAGGAGCCCTTGGGGGATGTCCACTTGGAGCAGGGAGCAGGCCTAAGCTGCAGTCAGATATCCTTAGTGCTCTTGAGGAGGCAGAAGAGGCTCCCAATGCCACCTCTGTGCTGGCAGCCGTCAGCCTGGCTTGTGGCTGAGCAGAGCTCCCCCTGTGGGAGTGCACTGACCACCAGAGGCAACTCCTGCATTGAGGGTCTGCCCCCTGATGGCCAGTGTGTGTCATAGTGACCAGTCATTCCCGGTCATTGGGCTATTAGGGTCAATTTGCATAGTGGCCTTTTATTATATAGGATAAAAATGAATACTTGAATATAATGACAATATTTTGAATTTATACTCCATAGCAATAAGAAAAACTCATAGAGCTTGCATCTGGATTAACTAAAAATTAGCAAGTTGAGCAATAACTTAAGAGGAAATGAAGTACTTAAAGGCTGAGGAGGATACCAAGTAGAATTAGCATCACTTTTAGGGTTCCATTAGAGAAGGCTTCTGGAGAATAATGTTTAGAAGGAAATGATAAAAATGGATTTGTAGAGCCCTGAATGGAGTTGCTGTGTGATTAGAGCATTATCCCATATACCAAAGGTTTACGGGTTCAATTCCCAGTCAGGGCGCATATCCAGGTTGCAGGTTCAATCCCTGTTGGAGCTCATGTGTGAGGCAGCTGATTGATGTTTCTGTCTCACACTGATGTTTCTCTCTTCCTCCCTCTTCCTTTCTCTCTCTCTCTAGAATCAATGAAAAACCTGTCCTGGATGAGGATTTTTAAAATGTGGATTTGTAGAAAGTATGGAAGCTAAAAAGAATGCTCTAAATAGTGGGGATCTGGAAATATCTAATTAGGTGGTATGATCAAAAGTAGTGTCTGGCCCTTCTGGTATGGCTCAGTGGTTGAGCATCGACCCATGAACCAAGAGGTCACCAGTGAATTTCTAGTCAGGGCACATACCAGGTTGCAGGCTCAATCCCCAATAGGTGCAGGAGGTAGCCGATAGATGTTTCTTTCTCATCAATGTTTCTATCTCTCTATCCCTCTCCCTTCCTTTCTCTCTCTAAAAATCAATAAAAACATTTTTTAAAAAGTGGGGTCTGCACTTCAGTCTTTAAAGAAGCACATTAAAGATACAGAAATGTAATACAGATTCATTCTCCATTCATTTTGTTTATCTTATCTCTTGGTCCCAGAGTCATATGAAAACCTTCAGATAAACATTTTGCTATCTGTTATCTGTTCTGCTCTCAGAAGTTCCCTCCTTCCCAGAAAAATGGGAATTTTGCTTTGTTTGCGACTATTCATGTTCTGGCCCATGCACCTCTCTCTAAGATTTCTTTCTATTTTCTCCCCAAATATGTCTTCTCATTCTGTTTCTCAGAAGACCCTAATCAGTTCCTGGAAATTTGCTTTCCATGCCTTTGCTTTCCACCTTTCTCTTATCAGGATTGTCTTCTCTCCTCTCAGCCAAATCTTCTGAGCTCAATCCTCTTTCAAAATCAATGGCTTCAAAAATCACTTTCCTCGGAGGTCACTGGCTAATTTTTGGTTTTCATTTAGCAAGTATTTTGTTGTATTGTTATTCTTCACTTTCTTTCATTTGCTAGATTGAGCACATTGTAAAGGGACTGTGCTTGTAACCTTCATCAAATTGCTTGGGATTTCTGCAAATTTGGTTGGTGATAACATCACAGACAGACTAATCTTCTTTGTGTGTGTGACTTGTTGATTGGAAAACCAGAGCTGTGTAAATGTGTAGAGATTTTTTCATTTGTTTGTTTATCACCATATCTCTAATGCTTACTACCAGGCCCAGTTGTGGACTTATTTGTTGAATGAGTGCTGGCTTAATTTACTTAAACAGTATGTCTTAATCTGGTACTTTTAAATATCGAGCAGGAGAACTCCAGAATATTGTCTCAACAAAGAGGATTATGAAGTGTCTTCCCAATGGTTAAGGATAACACCCAGCATCTCATCATTTTTCTCCTAGGATAAGAAAGCCTTGGTTTTTCTTCTGTTCTGTTGTTTATTAGAAGAGGACAGAAGAAATAAGGTGGGAAATTATAGTTGGTATGAGGCCCAGGGGGTGGTGGCTGCGGCCTGGGGAGGTCCAGGATTCATTTCCAAGTTTTCAAACGCTGCTGCCCAAGTTCCCAGTGCCCCCGCCATCTCTGTGCCACCCCCCACCCATGGCTTCAGGGCCAGGAGCTGGCAACCCCCAAGGCTGCCGCTGCTCCTGCTGCTGCTCTGGGTGACCGGGCAGGCAGTAGCCTGCCTGGGCCTGGGCTCCAACCCAGAGATGCAGATCAACTGCCTCATGCCCTGCTGCCCACCCCTTGCCATCCCCCCACTGCCACGCCCAGCCATGCTGCTCCCACTCCTGCCACTGCCACGCCTCCTGCCACCATCCCGCTTCCACTGGCCTCACCAGACAGTGCTCACTCCCTGGCTGCCAGCCTGCATCTTAGCTGAGTTAATTTGCATACGGCTGCTCTGATTGGCTGGTGGGCGTGGCTTAGGTGTCCCAAAGAAACAGTCAATTTCAATATTACCCTTTTATAGTTTAGATAAGTGTTTTCATAATTCACTGAAAATGTGAATAATAATGTGTTTTCACTTAAAATAAGGTTATGAAGGCCTGACTGGTTTGGTTGAGTGGATAGAGCGGCGGCCTGTGGACTGAATGGTCCCAGGTTCAATTCCAGTCAGGGGCATGTACCTTGGTTGTGTGCACATCCCCAGTGGAGGGTGTGCAGTAGGCAGCTGATCAATGTTTCTCTCTCATCGATGTTTCTGACTCTCTATCCTTCTTCCTTCCTCTCTGTAAAAAATCAATAAAATATATTAAAAAGAAATAAGGTTATGAAGCTGCATAAAAGCGCTTATTTATAGAGTAATGGTGCCGCCAGCTGGGTACATGAGTGGGTGGTGCCCTCTGATGATTGTGGAATTCTGGGGACACAGCTGAAATAAGCATTATTAGAAGCCCTGATGAGATGATAAGAGGTGGAAAAAGATTTTAGTCGTGTAGTTACATCTCTTGGTTTGCAATTTCCCTTAAGCCAGTCCTGAAAGAGAGGTAGCTGGGGGTTCAGCAGAGGCAGAAGGAGGCCAGTGCCCAGATTTTCTGTCCCATGTTGCAGCCAGGTGTGGTTCAGCATTCAGGCCAGATTAAGTTTAGTTCATGTGTAAAGCCCAACATGCATGGCTATGCACTGTCTGAGCGCAAGGGAGCACAACCCCTCCCTCTCCCTCCCCCCTCCCTCTAGCATGAGTCCCTAAAGGGGAGGCAGGTGAGAGAGAGTGACTTTCCTTTTTTGGGGAGTGTATATATTTAGATTTTGCAAGCTTGCTGTGTCCACCACCATCCTGGCCAATTACCTATTTCTAGGTGTGATTGATGGGCAAGTATTTTATTAGGTCTCTCAGACCTTTACTGGGCTTGCATCTAAATTGCCTTTGTCTGCTCCCTCCCCCCATGGATCAGACTCAGTGTTAAATGTAGCTTTTAACAATGCTGCATAAATGGCATGCCTATATCTAGTCTTCCCTTTCACTCCTTTTTCTGTTAAATGATAACTGGGTTATTACAATAGCATCAGTAAGTCAGTTAAAGATAATAAAGAGAACAAAATTTGGGGTTTGGGAGGTGAGAGAGGGATGAAGAGCATGAGGCAGAAAAACAATCTACTGTTCCTTAGAAAAGAGAATTTGAGAGACTAAGAGAAGGATGCCTGTCATTATCTCTTCATATTTTTAAACAACAACAAAAAAATAATAAGTTACTATAAAATCTGCATTGAACTCTTTCTATTTCATGTGTATCAGAGCTGGGTCCTTCAGCTCTGATAGCAGAAAGCAGGTCCCCTGTCTTCCTGAAAAGACCTGGAGGTGAGAACCTTCTGAGACCCCTACTGGGGACACTCATTTTGGCTTAGCTTCTCAGATCTGATTTCCCTGATGCTGCTTTCAACTATCCAATCACCCTGACCCCATTTCTTCTGCTATTTCAGAGATAATCTTTCCTTTTTCTTATTTCAAGGAAAATAGAAATACCAGTCTTCCAGCAGCCATTAAATGTGAATGCTTCAAGTTGAGGAAGGGAAGGAGGATAGGGGAGAGGCAGAAAAGAGCAGGCCTTACACTTGCTCCCTTCTTCCCTCATCACGCCCAGGATTCCATCTTGTGTTAGGATACTTTTTTTAAATGTCATTTCCCTGCACTTTATACTCTACATGTAAATATTCTGTGACTCCGTTAGATCAGGAAAGAGAGTATTTTATTCACATACTTTCATGGACGGCCATAATAGTTACCACTCACATTTATTGAACATTTACCACGTGTCATGCCCCGTGGTAACACCTGATGTCTCCAATCTCATTACTTTTTTCCTACACCTCTATGAGGCACTCATTCTCGTTCTGAACCTTCTAAAAATGATAGAACAAAGGCGTTTAGAGATTAAGGAACACAAGAGATGAAAGAACTTTGACTTAAATTCAAGCATTCTTAGCTACCCCATATAAAAGAACAGGATGAGATAGAGAAGGGAAAGATAAAAAAGAGGTCGAAAGGGCACATTAATACAAGCCAAGTTCACTGGAGTGATTCTTAACTATGTGGGGAATCTGAAATCTGCCTACAAAAACTCAGCAGTGAGTATATTGGTTTTATACACTTAAACAACAGACTCTAATACCTTCACCAGCAGTTCTGTTAAAACCATAGGATTTTTTAACTTTTTTTTTAATCCTCACCAGAGAATATTTTTCTATTTATTTTTTTTAGAGAGAGTGGACAGGAGGGAAGAGGGAGAGAGAGAGAGAGAGAGAGAGAGAGAGAGAGAGAGAGAGAGAGAGAGAGACTTGAATTTGTTGCTTCCAGAGGCAAGGATCAACCGAGGTACATGCCTTTAACTGGGAACCGAACCCACAAACCAGCGGTCTCAGGGCAGATACTCTAATCACTGAACAGCTGGCCAGGGAAGGAATTTTTAACTTTTAACTCAGATTCTTAATTTGTCCAAAGATAAAAATATCTGCTCCCCTCCAAATCGTGTGATATTATACATAAACATGATATGAAATGAATTTAAAATGGGTATATATGTTTGACTTTATAAAAGCTCTGAAGATATTGTCTTAGTTGTTTATTAGCTGATTGTCAAATGAATGTCTTGTGGTTTTCATAGCAAATTTGAGACCAACAGACGAATCTGTAATAAGGAGGTAACAGTAAAATTAACCTGCCACAGAGGGCAATGATCAATATCCTGTTGCCTGGAGCTCAGTATTGGTAATGGCAGTGATGGAAACCCATTCGAGGTAATAACTACGTCAGGTCAATCTGATTGAGGACTCCAACAGAATGCTAGCTAAGTTACCATTGACTTTGTATTGAACACTCCAGGAGCATTCACCTGGAGAATGGGGGGGGGGGGGAGCTCAGTACAAGTATCCACAATGGAGGGAAGTGCTGGGGCAAGTGCACTTTATCAATGCTGACTGTTTTATCAAGTCCCTCACACTTAGCTGACATCACCCTAAACTTTCTAACTGCAAAAGACTAATGCCACAAAATTTTTTCATTGAATACTTTTTGTTATAACATTAATAATGATAATGATTAAAACATTATTTGACCATTAAAATAGGACAGACTGGGAAATGATATTGTAAATAAAAGAAAATATGCATATTTGTAGCATAGAATAGTCCTTAATGTGTACTAATAAAATTAGCATTTATACTAATAAGAATAATAATTAAACATTAATGAGTAATTACTGTGCACCAGGCTTTGTTTTATGCACTTTATACTTATTTAGCCTTGCTTTTATAGATGTAGGTACCACATTATTCTTTTACTACATGAAAGAAACTGAGAAACAGAAAGATTATATAATCACCTAGAAGTAGATTATTCTTAAATAAATAACTCCTTTAAAAGAGTACTGAACCAGGAGGTAAGACATATTCTAAATATAACGCTACCTTTACATATTGTATTATTTGAGGTTTTATGCTTTGCTCTGCAAACTGGTGAGATACAAAATAAAGCAAATATAAATATATGAAGATTCATGATTCTAAATAAATGTTATTCATTACAAAATAGTAATTTTGAGCAATCTATTGATTGATTTCTATGATGCAGATATTGCCTAATATGTAACTACTCTAAATGGTTTTCACGGTAGTGGCATGGTAAAAGGAATCTCCTCCATGGCATCAAATCTTAATCCTTGAAGGAAGAGGTCAGCAAACACAATTAAGGGCCAGATAGGAGCTATGTTTGACTTTGCAGGCCATAGAGTTTCTGTGGGACTATTTACCTCTGCCACTATGATGCAAAAAACAGCCACAGAGAAGCCATAAATGAATGGGCATGGCTGTATCACAATTAAATTTAATTTACAAAAACAGGCAAAGAATTTGACTGTTTAGGTTAAGAGCATAGTTTCTTCTTTAAAGATGAATTTAAAGGTGGTTACTATTGTTTGGGGGAGAAGCAATCAAATCACTCCCAGACAGGTAAAGTCCCATGTGGAGGAAAAAAAAGGAAAGAATATGAAGAAAGAAATGGTTATAAGATATTCCTATTGATTTCCTGTGGCCCCAAAGGTCTTTCAGGAAAATACTAATAGAAGATTTGCTAAAAAGCTATTCATAAATGCATGGTCTTTTGAGGTGATCAGTTTGAAGATGAAAATGCTTGTTTTTGCTATATAATGGCGCTGTAGTGTGTGTAACCTAAAAGTGAAGAACTTTGACTTCAAAATTTAAAACGTAAGAATGCCTCTTCCTCATTGTGCGGATTACTTTAATTGCAGACTTTTCACAACTTAATATTTTTACTGTTTAGCATAAAGAAAATTTTAAAGTAATTATACTAGCTGTGATTTTCAGAACATAAGTATAAAATAATGAAGTTTAGATGTAATATTTTGATGTTTCTAGTGAGATTTGTGTTTCCCATGATGGGAGTGTTAGCTAAAATGCCATTACCAGATGGAGGCACCCTGTCTTCTGTTCCGCCAACAATGGTATTTCTTCTAGTTTAGCTGCTGAGTTGTAAATGCTTCTTGATGATGGTGTGTAGTAGTCCCCTCTTTTCCGCAAGGGAAACTAAGACCCCCAGTCGATGTCAGAAGCTGTGGATAGTACCTAACATATATGCTATCTATCCTGTTTTTCCATATGCATACACACCTATGATAAAGTTTAATGTATAAATCAGACACAGTAAGAGATTAACAATAATAATAAAATAAAGCAATTATAACATTATACTCTAATAAAAGTTACGTGGATGGCTTTGGGGACATAATTAAGTGAAATAAGAATTACTTGAGCAGAAGCACTGCAATACCTCGACAGCATGATAACCAAGAAGGCTACTTGATGGCTAATGGGCAGGTAGCATATACAACAAGAATACGCTGGGCAAAGAGAGGCTTTACGTCCTGGGTGCGACTGAGCGAGATGGCTCAAGATTTCATCACGTTGCTCAGAACAGCGTGCAATTTAAAATGTATGAATAATTTGTTTCTGAAATTCTTCACTTAATAGATTTGGACCATGGTTGACCTCGAGAAACTGAAACTGCAGAAAATAAAACCACCAAAAAGGAGCAGCTACCATCAACTCCTGAGAGCACATTTTCTCACTATAGTGACTCAGATGATTGCAAATTTTTCCCCAAGTGTACAAATAATTTTCTGCTGCTCCAGTGATTCAAGAAATGTCAGATTTTACTAGGCACTTCATGTACATCTGTTTTATGCTGAGTAAAAACTTACAAATCCTCATCTTTCTCTTTCCAGGGACGGAAGCAGCTGTGGGTCCAGCTGTTGGAATTCACCTTCCAACTCAAAACCCTGAACTGTATCATGTTTCAGGTTTCAACACTTTAGGAGCACCTCCTCCATATGAAGAGATTCTGAAATCAAGCCAACTTTAGCTATGGATAACCAATTGGAAAGATTAGAAATATTTTTAAGAGCAAAACACCAAAATTAGGGACAATTTTTCTCATTTAGTGGGAATTCCCAGAGATCAATTAATATAGCCTTGGAAAGGACAAATAGACAAAACAATGAATGTGGGGGGGGGGGACGGAATTTTGATCAGGAACATATTTTAGTAGTATATTAGTGAACTCAATGGATAACTGCTGTTACATTTTTTTGCTATACATCTAAGTTAATGTTTCTCCATTAATACTCTTAGACAGTAGTTAATATGCAGTGATCTCAATTAAGTTTAGGATTCTACTCTAGTACACATCACAGCTTTCTTTGCCTAAATATTTCTGTTTTAATCTGGTCTCTCCCCTAGTATGGGGTCAATAAAAATTGTCATAATTTTCCCTAACCAGTTTGGTTCAGTGGATAGATCATCGGCCTGCGGACTGAAAAGTCCCAGGTTCGATTCCGGTCAAGGGCATGTACCTTGGTTGCGGGTACATCCCCAGTGGGGAGTGTGCAGGAGGCAGCGGATCGATGTTTCTCTCTCATTGATGTTTCTAGCTCTCTATCTCTCTCCCTTCCTCTCTGTAAAAAATTAATAAAAATATATTTTTTTAAATTGTCATAATTTAACAATGACTCAAACAGATTTTCAGACACATCCAGAGCCAGAATCAGGGGAAAACAAAAGTTGGAATAAATCCTCAAAAATGGTTAAGCTATGAATAATACAAATAATTAATATTGAGTTTTTAAATGGGTGTTATTCATATTGACAATCTAGGCAGAGGGAAGGATGTGTGAAGGAAGGTGGCCAAAAATAATGAGAAACCTAAATCCTAATCTCCAATTGTGGGAAGTCAATGAATAATATCTAAAATTAAAACAAAAATCAAGAAATAATGAAAAATACATCATTTGGAAATTAGATTGCAAATATCTGAAGCAAAACACTCAAAAGGTGAGAATAACCTCCTCAAGAAATCAGCTTTAGAGATAATGTTGTGTGGGATTAGTTGGAGCAGAATAATGCCCTGTGTGTTTGTGTGTGTGTTTATAATAAGCCTATAGTACTATTTGACTTTTAAAACTAAATGCATGCATTACTCTAATTAAAAAGAAATATAAAATAAATTAAACATAAATTTTGACAAAGTGATAGCTTACAATTGAAGACAAACAAGAAATCTTGCTATATGGAAGAATAAAATGTTAAACGTAAATGTGTTTAGGTAGTGGGACTACAGGTGATTTAATATTTTATTTATTTTCCAAATTTTTCTTCATATCCTATAAGTTGTGTATGTTAACATCCATTCCAGAACAGTTTGGGGTTATAATTAACACCTATAAAAGTGTAAGCACATCTGGAAATAGGACTAATGATTCAGCAGCTGGAATTGTCAGAAGTTAGTGCAAGTCTGGATTGAAGTAACCGGAATTTATTTTTAAGACAGCTGCATTTACGTGTCAGAGAAAATCTAAGCAAACTACATGCTTGGCCTCTGGTGGATTTATCCAGATGAGGAAGGAAGTGTGGGGACAGGGTTTAAGCAGGTGGATAGGGCTGGTAGCAAAAAAGACTTTGCTTTCATAGAAACTTTTTTTGACAAAGATCTCTTACTAAGTACCACAGGTTACATTATTTTCTTTTTTAAATATATTTTTATTGATTTCAGAGAGGAAGGAAGAGAGAGAGAGAGAGATAGAAACATCAATGATTAGAGAGAATTATTGATTGGCTGCCTCCTGCAAGCCTCCCACTGGGAATTGAGCCCCCAACCTGGGCATGTTCCCTTGACCATAATCAAACCTGGTACCTTTCAGTTCGCAGCCCAATGCTCTATTCACTAAGCCAAACCGGCCAGGGCTACATTTTCATTTATTATCTAAGAAATACTGAATGACTATTATATGTTAATTATTGTACAAGGTCTGAATTTTTCTCCCAACATATTTAGTATTCTAAAAAATATTTTTATTGATTTCAGAGAGAAAGGGAGAGGGAAAGAGAGAGAGAAACATGAATAATGAGACAGAATTATCAATCGGCTGCCTTCTGCATGCTCCACACTGGAGATAGAGCCCGAAATCCAGGCAAGTACCCTGTCTGGGAATCGAATGGCATGATAGGTTGACGCTCAACCACTGAGCCATGCCAGCTGGGCCTTGTGTTATTTTTAATGATACTGTAGTTTCCATCACTTGGCTTTGACCTCCAGACAGAGACTTGCAAGTTCTGTAGCCAGTGCTCTTTATGGTCCACTAAAAACTACTGCAAAGGATGCAGTAATAACACTAGTATAGATTATAGGATAATCATGACGATAAAAGAATTCTGTCATCTCAGCCAATCTCTGCCTGCATTGTAGTTCATCAATAAATTGTTAATATTCTATTTAACCCAGTGTCTCTGACTTTAATTCTGACAGGACCAGATTTCTCCCCTATCCATGCTAAAGAGCATTTCTTTTTATCCAAATGAGGTTTTCTTACTGCTGAAGGTGTAGCATTTTCTTTGAACATCCAGCAGAGGGCGTGCAAACCTATCTGTGATTCTAGCCCATTAGCTAGGTTCCATGTAGTGGTTCAAGGAAACTATGAAGCTGGATTACTATTGGTGTCAGATTTTTGACAGAACCTAGAAGAATAGATTAGTTATAAGTTTCAACTTTTCAAGAAGAATGTAGGGCTTTATCTCATATTGCTCACAAAGAAACTGAGCACCAGGAAGATGCCTGTCCAGAGAGTCTAGTAAATTGAAATATACTTCCCCGTTCTAAGGATGACACGAGTTAGAGGTGCCTGTAAAGGCAAGGTAATTTGTATTTAAATGCTCACATGGTATGTGATCTCTGTAGCATTGACCCGATAGGTCTAGCCTATTTCTTTCTTACCTGACCAAAAGTTCCTATTTAATTTTCAGTTTTGTAGTTCCATTTTTTTCCCTTGTGTGAGGAGCACAACTGTTATAAAAACAACTTTAAAATTCAGTATCTTGCACAAGAATGAAATAGAGCTGAGATAGGACTGAAAAGCATTCATATGGACAATGGAATGAAACTCAGCCAGAATATTATATTTAAGGCAGAAAGTGAAATAATTCAGGATTGTATAAGAGAAAATGAGACAATGAACATGTGTTGGCTATGAGGCCCCATTTTCAATAGAGAATATTTTTTAAATCAGAACAGAGGAAATAGAATATACATTCCAAATTCATTTTTCTTTGTGATTTAAACAAAATAAATATACATACATTTTTTATTATTATAGGATCCTAAAAAATAGTATAGTTATTTTGTTATTTTAATAACTATAGTTCTGAGAAAATGGAATTTAAAATGGAATACTTTGGTGATAAAAAAAAATCCTATATAATAAAAGGCTAATATGCAAATTGACCAAACAGTGGAACAACTGGTAGCTATGACATGCACTGACCATGGGGGCAGACACTCAATGCAGGAGCTGTCCCCTGGTAATCAGTGTGCTCCCATAGGGGAAGTGCCACTCAGACAGAAGCAGGGTGCGTGGCTGGTGAGCGCAGCAGTGGTGGCAGGAGCCTCTCCTGCCTCCGCAGCAGCATTAAGGATGTCCGAGGACTCCCGGACTGTAAGAGGATGCAGGCTGGGCTGAGGGACCCCCTGCCTCCCCCCGCCCCACCCGCCCCAGTGCACGAATGTCATGCACCAGGCCTCTCGTTTATTTCTATTTGTCTATTTAGAAAATAATTGTTTTTAAGTTAAAATTTATGTCAGTCTACACTGACTGACTCATGAAGCAAATAATGAATATCAATCAAGATGTCAGATTTTTATATGAATAAGTTGAAAAAGTGGTATTGCTCAGAAGCACTGAAATTATCAATGTCTGCAGGTTGAAACTGTCAGTGAATACAAGTTTCTAAAGTTTATTATCTTGTTTATTGAGTGAGGGTTTTCTCCTTGGAAAATCAGCTTAAAGGATGCAATAAGCAAATTAAGAGAATTTCCCTTTCTCTAACATTTAATTTAATTGTCTCTCAATATTTAATAAATGGTCAGGGTTTTTTCCCATCACATATGAAAACTGAAGTCATGTGTCAATTCAAAACTTCCTTGGGTGTCTAAATCTGAATAAATTTATAATGGTAAAGAGTCTTAGGTTCTACTAACTAATTTCCTTCCACAGTTAGAGGCATGAGAGCTATTATTTTTATTAAAGAATATTGAGAGACACAGATAAGGAAGCCTAGGGATTACTTCTAAGCTATCAGAGGACAAGTGCATCTTACCTGATATCACATGAAATACTTGTCACCTGTGATAAAGTCAACAAAATGGGAGAGTAGGACTAATGAATGGAATATCAAAACATCTTAGGTATAGAAAACATTACTGGGGTGCTAAGGTCTTTCTGCAGATGTAAAGATTTTTTAATTTTTTTATTCTTTTAAAGAGAGTATGTGGTTGAAAAGGATTCTTTGATAAGTTGCTAAAAATAAGAGCCACCTATGGTACACACTCAATAACAATAGACGGTCATTAAAAAGAGTGATTCTGACAGGACCCATGTGATCAATGGTTTGAGCATTGACATGTGTACCCAAGGATCAAGGGTTTAAATTCCCCTATCAAGGATATGTACCTGGGCTGTGGTTTGTCCTCCCTGGCCCTTAATCAGGGCGGATGTGGGAGGCAACCTCTCTCTCTCTCTCTCTCTCTCTCTCTCTCTCTCTCTCTCTCTC
>PVJC01036935.1:0-17437 GCA_004026665.1 Murina feae | reverse complement strand
ACACACACACACACACACACAGAAAAGGTGCCTGGCAGACTGGGGCCATCATAGGACATCCACTGAGGGGGTCCCAGACTGTGAGAGGGCACAGGCCGGGCTGAGGGACTCCCTCCACCCCGAGTGCACAAATTTTTGTGCACCAGGCCCCTAGTATTTCAATAAAAGCAAAATTGGCACATATACACAAATACATATAGTATTTGCGTGTGTGTTATCTACACATGAAGTGTTGTTAATAATGTTATATAAGTCACTAAACCTAAATCTGCAAACTTTCCCTTTCTGTGTATACTGTACATGTCTAAATAATGTAAGAATTGTTGTCTAGAGATTTCATACAATTTAAACATAAACTAATCTCAGTCAAAAGTTTCTTCATAAGTTGTTATTGTCTTTCATAATTTTCAATGATTGCTAATTTATTTACCATGTATATTATACCAGAAGTAAATTTGATATTTAATTTTTGAAAAATGTTGTTCATGTTAATTAGATTTCCCAACATATTAGTGAAAATTTTTCCAGAGTAGTCTTTTATAATTAAAAATTTTTGAGTTTGTGACTACATATCCCAATATGCTCTTATTAAAGTTTATTTCTATGTTCCTTCATTTCATGACGGATTGCCAGAGAACTATGTATTTTGTTACAAGAATAATCTATTGATATTTTTAATGATCTCATTCACAAATGTATGCTTTTTCTCTTAAATTCATTCATTTTATTTTGTTGTTGTTATTGTTTTCTAAAGATCTTATATCTAATATTTTTCTTATTGCATATTCTGGTCTTTCATTGCTAGATTTTCTTTATATTACTTACTTAAAGGTTTCTAAAGAGAATTTTCTTAAAACTAGAGACCAGGTGCATGAAATTCATGCAACGGGGGCGGAGGGTCCATCAGTCCAGCCTGCACCCTCTCCAATCACGGACCCATTGGGGATGTCCGACTGCCGATTGAGGGATCAGGCCTAAACCAACAGTTGGACATTCCGCTCACAATCTGGGACTGCTGGCTCCTAACCACTTACCTGCCAGCCTGCCTGATTGCCCCCAACCCCTCTGCCTGCCTTTCTGTTTGCCCCTATTCTCTCTGCCCTGCCTGATTGTCCCTAACCTCTCTTCCTGCCTGCCTGATTGCCCCTAATCTCTTTGCCTGCCTTCCTGATCACCTCTACCTGCTCCCCTGCCTGATCACCCCTAATTGCTCCCCTGCTGGCCTGATCACCCCCAACTGCTCTCCACTGCTGACCTGGTTGCCCCCAATGGCTCTACCCTAATGGCCTGATCACCCCTAACTGCCTCTGCCTTGGCCCCCACCACCATGGCTTTGTCCAGAAGGAAGTCGCATGGCTGGAAGATGGCAAATTGATCCAGTCTAATTAGCATATTACCCTTTTATTAGTATAGATAAGTTCATAGTATTTTGGGATTCATTGCACTGTTTTGTTCTTAAGATTTGGTTATCTTAATTATTATCAAAATAACTAGTAAGTTTATTTTCCATTTTTATTATTATTTTATATTTTTTCTTAGGAGCCTCATATACAACACATTTAAAAAATTTAATTGTATTTTATTACCTTTTAACATCTTTGATGCTAATTCAATATTGTCATTAACCTTTATGTGTCTTAAAAGTATAACATCAATATAAAAAAGAAATATAGGGAAAATATTACAAAATCTCTTGAGTTTACAAATTAAAAAGCAATTTTTCTATCTATAGTGAAAATTGTATTTTAACCATTCCAGAATTTATTGTATTTCATCTTCCATTTGCATTGTCCTATATTTTCAAAACAAAAGTAAAATCAGTGCTATAGAAAACATTTTTTTTACTCTCCCTCTCCCTTCCATGATTTTAGTGGCAATGTATTTAGCACAGCATTTGTCAAACAGTGTTCCTTAAACCTCAAGTCACCAGAGATGTTACTGAAGTACCTATTCAGTGGCAATCTAGTTTGGATGTTTTTGTAACATCTTGCTTATTCTTTCATTACTGTTTCCTTTGCTTTCATGGTGTATATTATTTTCCCTAAGGATAGGCAAATATGCATCCCATTTTACTTATCTCAAATTTCATTTCTCAAGCCATCGCTCCTTCATCATTTGCATGGATGACCTGCCCAATACATTGGCTTTCCCATTTCTGAGTCAATTCACTTCTGAAATTCCCCATCATCTATTCATACCTCATGCTAGAGTTGGCTATTGTAAATTTGTAAAACCAGTTCAGAAGCTGGGCAGCATATGAGTGATAATGTAACCTAGCTGGAGGAACTGGCATTGTTTCTCTGCTTTCTCTGCCCCTCTGTTTGACTCTAGATTGCCTTTGTTCTGTGGCTGTAGCTTAGCCTGGGTTTCAAGCCTAGCTTCTGACAAGTGCAGCTCTCCTATAATCCTATTTTTCCTGTTTTCTGTATATTGGAGCCTTCTCAGATTTGCTCAGTTACTGGTGCATTCACAGATTTACAGCAATGAAACTAACTGATAACATTCCTCATATTTGCTCTTTTATCAATTTCAGTGAATCCTTCTTTAGGTTTTTTTAATTCAACATTAAGGATGAGTGAATATAAGATGGAAAGAACAGGAACCCTAGTACTATGATATATATTTTATCAGTTTTTAATATTCATATTTTGAGTAATTTTCCATGATTTAGATTATTTTACCTAAAATATCTCAGACATGTTTATAATATCTTATTTCCATTCTCTTAAAAATGTTTTTATTTATTTCAGAGAGGAAGTGACAGGGAGGGAGAAATAGAAACATCCATGATGAGAGAGAATCTTAAATTTTAAATCAGCTGCCTCTTGCATGTCCCCTTCCCTCCACACCGGGGATCAAGCTCATAACCTGGGCACATTCCCTGACCAAAAATAAAACTGTGATTTCCTGATTCATGTGTCAATGCTCAACCACTGAGCAACACTGGCTGGGGTATTTCCATTCTTTTAGAATGTTTTAATTGGGAATTAAAGAACTGCTATTAGGTATACAAGTGGCCAAGATTTATAGTAAAATATATCCAACCATTTTTATTCAAAATACACAGCATAAATTTATTATTTTAACCATTTTTCAGTGTATAGTTCTGTGGCATTAAATAAATTCACAGTTGTGTGACTAAAGCATTTCCATCTTGAACTTGAATATAAGCAATAAGGCTGAACATAATTAGATCACTTAAACTGTTTCTAGATAACTTGATGTTAAATATAATTGACTAATATTTTTTCACCAGTAGTGACAAATAGCAACAACTCTTCCTTCCAAATTACTCTTTTTTAAAAATATTTTTATTGACTTTTTACAGAGAGGAAGGATAGAGATAGTTAGAAACATTGATCAGCTGCCTTCTGTACACCTGCTACTGGGGATGTGCCCCCAACCAAGGTACATGCCCTTGACCGGAATCAAACTTGGGACTTTTTTCAGTCCACAGGTCGATGCTCTATTCAAAAAGCCAAACCAGTCAGGGCTGAAATTACTCTTAATTTACCAAGACCATTAAGCTCTGATGCTATAGGAGAGAAAAAGTAAAATGAATGAGTCAGGAATTCATCATTAAGCTATCTTGATTTTTCTTTTGTTGTGTGTGTTTGTTTTTTTTTTAACTTTACAGAATAGAATTTTAGAATACTGAGAGGATTCTTTCAGGAATCTTCCAGTATCAGTCCTCAACTTACAGTTAAGAGTCTCCTATCTCTGTTTTCTCTTTTTTGCTGATATTTCTATTTATCTGGAATAAATGTTTTCATGTGATTTGTTTTAAATTAAACATAGAAATAATATTCATAAATCTATAATAGAGAAAAGCAGCTGTGTAGAAGATAATTGCCATCTTCAGATTAATTATTAATCATAATTTATTATGATCTAGTACCAAACTTAGACATTTCTTCACTCCATCACTGAGGTACTTCTTTGTTGTTACTTTCTCCCGTAGTTTCAGGATTTTTTATAGTTTTTGCATTCTCAAAATGTGATCTCTGGTCACCTACATTAAGTCATTTCGGGTGTTTTTACAAAGAGCAGATATATATTGACCTTCCCAAACTCACAGGAATGAGAGAGCTACATATCTTGCATCATGATTATGTATTATGTTTAATGACAACTCCTGAATCTAATTAAACATTTGAGACTAAGTAAATCATTAAAATCTTTGGAATTTGCAGTTTAAAAAGCATTTTTATCTGCACTGTTTATGCAGTTTTCAATATAGTCCATTGAGCAATGGGCTGCGAATAATTTCAACTAAATAGAAAGACCAGCAATGGCTTCTTTAAAGAAAAACAGAAAGTCATATGGATTAGTAAATCTGTGTAAAACTTCTCAGCTACAACACTGTGAAAGAAAGGCTCACATATTCTTCAAGCAAGAGCATTTTCCACTTCCACTGTGGACAGCAAAGGAAACTAACGACCAAATAAAATCGAGTGGAAAAGCGGGCCAAGCTATCCATTTCCATTACGCAGCTGTCATCAGCATCAACATGGTGACCATCGCCGACTGAGAGGTAGGCACTTATCCTGCGCCAGGCTCTGCCCTGGAGATCTATTTGCACCCCCCATTTTAACACAGGAGCGTGAGGTTTAGAGCAGAAAAGAAGATACTTTAAAAACACACGTCTAGTAAATAAGAGAGTGGGCACTGGAACCCACGTATGTTTGCTTCCACCTAACCTTTATGTTTAAACTATGGAGTCATAAATCAAAAGCAGTTGAAAAATTAAAATAACAGTAAAGTGATTTTATAATCATGTCTGATCATAAGCGCCGATCAATTTATCTGTTTAGAAATAGATTGAAACCAAAGGTGTTAAGATAGATGGCTGGAGAGAAAAGCCAGGTAGATTACCAAAATAAGTAAATGAGTTGCTTCAGACATTTTACCAAAACAAAGCCATAGATTCAACTATTTTAATGTTTCCACATTTTGTGATTATCAGTGTGTGTATTTCCTAATTTTGCAAGTACATTTATCTGTAACAATTGATGGCATTCTGACTGGGTGGATGCCGGGACTGACCAGTAGACCCTGAGCAACGAATGGATGATTACTCCGACACAGGTTTCTGTGAAAGAGAGGGCTAAGGAACGGCCTGGCTAAAGTAACCAGACATCCCCCTTCGCCTGCCTCCTTAGGCTTTTATTATAGCAACAACCTGAACGAATATTAACCTCTAGGTACTATCAGCAGGGTAAGTATCCTTGATAAAATAGATGTATCTGTAGTGTCTTTTAAACAAGGACGTTTAAAGAATAAACATAAATATTCCAGCAAAACATCTCAGGGCTCAGACTTGTTTGGAAAATCAAGGTAGAGTCTGCCACCTTCGGTAAGGTCCCCCTAGAGGCCTCCGACCTTTCAGAGAATCTTCCTTACAGACTTTCCAACCAAGTCCAATGCTTCCCCACAGGTGGATAGTTTAATCACCACCTATGTTAGGATACAGGCATACCTCAAAAATCTTATAGGTTTGGATCCAGACCAGTGTCAATGAAGCAACCATCCCAATAAAAGAGAGGCCACGCTTTTTCTCTTTTGCTTCCCAGCGCATGTAAAAGCTATGTTTACATCATACTTTCATCTGTTGTGTGCACTACGCCCTCAAAATGTACAAACCTTAAGTTAAATACACTTCACTGCTAAAAAATGCTAACCATTGTCTGAACATGTTGGAAAAGCAGTGCTGAGAGAGCTGCTCAATGCAAGGCTAATGCAAACCTTCAATTTGTAAGAAACACGATATTGGCAAAGCGCAATAAAAAGCAAGGTGCAATAAAACGAGGTATGCCTGCACTACAAGAGGCTAAACAAATTGCCACATCGCTTATTCTACACCACATAAAAGAAGTATTTGAAAATCAAAATATGGGAGAACAGAATATCAGCTAACTAAAAAAAAAAAAAAAGGCAATATGGTGGTGAAGGCCTGGGGTGGTGGTTGGAGGTGGGTTAGAAGGGGACGATGGGGGAGGGAGGGGACAGATGTAATGCTTCCAATAAGGATTTAAAAAATAAAATAGATTAATCCCTCCCCAACTCCCCAAACAAATGCAAGTGTTTCTGAAGTTAGGGAAACCTGAAATATGAATCTTTGGTTTTCTGACATTCTGAAATTGATGAACATGATGCAGCATATAACTGAGCTGAAGTGTAAATAAAACCCAGGACAGAAAGAGGGGAGTAAGAGAAAACTGGTGATTTGATCATTTGTACAGACTTAAATTCTGAAAAGATCGCAGACACTTCTAAAGACTGGACGTACCCATAGCAATGTTGTTCTATAATCTATTATTTTTTTACTCTCTTCATAGAATGAATTAGAAAGAAAGCCCCTACATATTTCTTCATCAAAATTAACTGTATGAGAACATATTTTAACTCTAAATGACTGTTATTTTCATTATGACTTTACCATGTTGCTCATTTCTCTAATGGGAAATAGTCCTTCAAATTCCAAAAATCAAAATGAAAAAGCAGAATTTTTGCATCTATAGGTGCATGTGTATATTGAATAGATTTCAGATTACATCATGGAGTTAATTTTGATACATGTTCAAAGATATTTCTAGGTTCTGCTATTAGCCTATGATGATTTATATACTGAGGAAGGATACACAGACATATGTATATCCATATCCATATCCATATCCATACCCATATCCATAGCCATATAATCTTAAATGCTTAAATAAAAATGTTACTAATGTGGCTATGTAATTTAAATGTTCTGCTTTTTGGCACCAAGTAAGAGGTCTGGGAGAATCTCCTATAGCTAAATATTGGACAGAAGGCTTCTGAAAAATCCAGGGATTGCTGTCGGAAAGCAATTAAGCAGAAGAAATTACATTAGCAAAGAGCAGATGCCACATTCAACTCAGTTGCCTATTTTTCATGCAGTTGGGTTTCACTGGTCTCTTATTTTCCAATAAACAAAAGATTGACCAACACCTGCCCCTTGCACAGCCAGGTAAGGTTGTTTACTTGAAGATAAAGTAGAACACTGCCAACAGCTTGGCTCAGCTCTTGCAATTCAAAGTGCATTTCTGATGAAGGTGAAGAGAACATACCGGGAAATGGGAGGTTCTTCTCCTTTTAGACTGAGCTTCAGTAACGTCCTCAGACAGTTTTACGTGTGTTTTTTTTTTTCTAAAATCATTCCAGAATGGCACACGCTTTGGTAACTAATATCGTTTCATAGTGACAACCGATTTTTCTAGATGGCTTGTGCCCCCTGTCAACGTAACAAGCTGACTTTTATTCTGCTTTGAATAAATCATAACATGAGAAAAACACTGAGCATAATTAGAATGATATGTTTTAATGTATCATAGAAATAATATTTTTATTTTAAAAATATGTTTGGCAGAGTGATTTTTTAATGTAATAAATTCCAATGGTGGCCAAATGTTAGGTACATTTTAAAATATGTTGAATATTATCATCATCAAGAGATTTCAGAATTTTTTATTGTTTTTTTTACTGTGGCATGTATTTACTTTTCATATTTTTCATTCTTGAACCTCCTCTACACAAATGTGCAGATGACTTTATCTCCTCTTTGACACTTTAAAAATGCCTTTCTGTTTTTCAATTTAAGGATTCATTTCTCCATATGGTGTGTTTAGCCTGATAAACCCTCCTGCACATTATGAAATAATTGTAGCTGTGGAAAACCATTCATACCTCTGTAGTTAAGGTTATGTGAGGGTTTTTATGGGCACTGACCCCTTCTCCAGTTCCAAGAATTTATCGCTGAGCAGTCAATTTGTCTAAACCTGCAACCTGGCACATACGAACTCTTTGCCAACATGCATGTTGCACAAGAGAGCATTTTGGGTCACAAATGTGATGGTTTTATTCAAATGCATTCTTTGGGGAAGTTGAAAGGCAGCAATCATCTATGTTACTTATTCATGCTACTATAAGTAAAAGAACTGATATTCTCTCAAATTAAAACAGAATTAAGAATAAAATAAATATTCAAGGGCCTTACTAGTGTACAAATTAAATGCATAATGCAGAGAGCAGATGCTGAAGTCAGTGGGTGGGTAGAAACATTGTTGCCTACAAAGAAAAGCATATTTTATTTTTGTGTAATTTAATTTCCACAGGAAATATGCCTTTAGCATTGCTAAATTTGCAGCCCTTACTGTATTTTGTTTTTATTCATATTCATGGGACTTAAGTCATAAATACATACCATCTGAAATGTTGTACACAGTGAAGAAAAACAAATAAAATGCCAACTACCTCACTCTAAGTATCCAGGTCTCACTTTCTATCCCGCCCCCCTCTCTCTCTCTCTCTCTCTCTCTCTCTCACACACACACACACACACACTTTATATTATCCTTGCCAAACAATATATTAGTTCTGCCACCTGGAATAGTTCCATCATCCCTTTTACTAATCCTATTTGTTTTTTTAGAGCCCAGCTTTCTTATAAAGATAGATATATCCATGAATTATAATTAGCCATTTGTTAACTTGTCTACTAAAAATATATCACACCTGTATGTGCCAGACCCTTTTCTAGATGATGAGGTTCCTTAAGAATTATTTGTTCCAGTGTTGAGAATAAGCAAATTCTTAAATAATAATTTATCTAAAGTATTTTTATTTAGTTAATTAAACACAATGACAAATAAAACATAAATTAGTATTTCCCACCTTAAGTAAAATTTGGAAGACTTTTACCCAATGTCCTGTTTTGATTTGAGAAGTAACATTATTCTATCCATGTTACAGTATGTTCAGTAATTACTATACTTTATCATTATCTGAATTATTTATTTTTTGTGGCATTTTCCACATGATACCGAAATAAGTCAACATGGTGGGTGTTCTGAGAGTTAACCTAAGAGCTCAAAATGTGCATTCAAGGAAAAAAGGCATGTTTGGTGAACTCTTTAACATAAATACTCCTATAGTTCAACAGTAAACAAATGCTTAGAATTAAAAAATTATTATCTCCAATTTAGACTATTTTCAGGTGTCCCACAGTATATGATAAATAGCTATTTGTGAGTCTGAATGGATATAATCTTTTGTGATTAGTTAACTTCTCTGACTATCCAGCTTCCACATTCCAATGGGATAGCTCTTGTTGACCATTCACATGAATGTCTCTTGCAGACACAATACCTTCCTGTGTGTGTGTGTGTGTGTGTGTGTGTGTGTGTGTGAGGGGGGGGGCGGGACAGAGGAGGGAGGAATGGCACAAAAAAACCTCAACTTCTAGTGATCATGATGGAGGCAAAGACAATATCAAAGATTTAAGCATTGAGTGATTCTTTGCCAAAACATAAAAACTTTTAATAAATTTAGGGACAGAATTTCAAATAACTCACTGGAGAAGAGGTATCAATTCACTATGTACTTAGTATGATAAAAAAAATAATTAGTACCAAAAACAATTACTTTGTTATTATAAAACAAGTCACACTAGAAAGTTGAAAAGGCAGTTCAGTGTAGGGTGAGAATGCATAAGAGACAAATGGAAACTTGTTTAGGGCCAACCAGAGGCACTCACAGGACTTCCCAGAAATAAAGTTTTAGAAAGAGATGAGGTCCGAGCTGGTTTGGCTCAATAGATAGAGCGTTGGCTTGTGGACTGAAGGGTCCCAGGTTCGATTCTGATCAATGACATGTACCAGAGTTACAGACTTAAACTCCAGTAGGGGGTGTGCCGGAGACAGCTAATCAATGATTTTCTCTTATCATTGATGTTTCTTTCTCTTTGTCCCTCTCTCTACCTCTCTGAAATCAAATATATTTTTTAAAAAGAGAGAGACAAGGAAAGCTACTGTTTGTTTGAAAATGCTGAGATACACTCTTCTTTGCATAATAAATGTGTTGAACAATAGTAATAACAATAAAACTAATAGCTTATAAGGGTAATAAGTAAGGTGACCAGATTTTAACATTGGTAAAGCGTGACACCATTGACCGGGGGGGTTCTTTTCTTCTTATTATTATTACTTAAAATATTACAAAGAGTAGTACATATGTCTCTTTCCAAAAATTGGGACTTTTTTAAAATGCCGTGGGACATGGGACAAATTGTTAAAAATCGGGACTACCCCACCAAAAGTGGGACATCTGGTCACCTTAGTAATAAGCATAATGATAGCAACACCTTGATATAGCACTTATGTTTCAGCCACCATTCCAAGCTCCTCAGAGATGGATTTACAAAATTTATAATGACTACAGGCCCAATGCATGAAATTCATGTGTGGCTTTCCCCTGCCCTTGCAGCCCCAGCTGCAACTGGAAGGTCATCTGGGAGGATGAGTGGAAGGTTGTTTGGCTGTCTGGCCTAATTAGCATATTATGCCTTTATTATTATAGGTTATGAAAATAGTTATAATTTTTATTTTAGCTTTAAACATCTAGGAAAATGTATATCTATAATAATAAAAGTGTAATATGCAAATTGGCTCAACAGCTGAACAGCGAAACAGCCACCCAGACAACCTTTCAGATGACCTTCTGGATGATCTTCAGATGAAACCAGGACTGTGAGGATGGACACGTTTATAAATTCAATTTGGTTCATATTTATGAGTATTTCTATTTGGAACATTTCTAGAGTGGAAATTCCGGGTTCTATTATGTACATATATCCAATTAGTGTACATGACTTCCCTTTGTGTACATGAGCAGTGTACATGACTTCCCTTTGTTTCACAGCCTGACCAAAACTAGGTCTTATAAGCCTTTTTGAAAAATATTTATTGTTGAGAGTATTACAGATGTCCCCTGTTTGTCCTCATTACCCCCCTGACTCAGTTCCTGTCTTCCCTAGCAATTCAAAACCCTACCAGAGGCACAGTGCACAAAAGTTTGTGCACTCTGGAGGGATGCTTCAGCCCTGCCTGTGCCCTCCTTCTCATAGTCTGGGACCCCTTGATATATGTCCACTTGCTAGCTTAGGCCTGCTCCCTGGGAGATTGGGCAGTCTGGGGGCCCTCAGGGGATGTCCACTTGCCAGCAGGGAGCAGGCCTACATTGCAGTTAGACATCCTTAGAGCTGTTGAGGAGGCAGGAGAGGCCCCCATCACCACCGCTGTACTGGCAGCCATCAGCCTGGCTTGTGGCTGAGCAGAGCTCCCCCTGTGGGAGTGCACTGACCACTAGGGGCAGCTCCTGCATTAAGCATTGGTCCCCTGGTGGTCAGTGTGTGCCATAGTGACCAACCATTTCCAATCATTTTACTGTTATGGTCAATTTGCATATTACCCTTTTATTATATATGATAGAGGCCTAGTGCAGGGGTAGGGGCCAGCTGGTTTGCCCTGAAGGGTGTCCCAGATCAAGGTGGGGGTCCTGCTGGGGTGCCTGACCAGCCTAGGTGAGTGGCTGATGGCTGTTTGTGGCCTTCCATTGCCAGGGCAAGCCTCCTGCTTGTTCCAGCTCTGTAGCTGGCCACCATCTTGGTTGGGTTAATTTGCATATAGCAGCTCTGATTGGCTGGTGGGCGTGGCTTGGGAAGTAGCAGAGTGAAGCAATTTGCATATTACTCTTTTATTAGATTAGATTGCCTGCATCCATAGGTAATGCATATCTAATCTAATAAAAAATTAATATGCAAATTGGTGTCACTCTGCTACACCTATTGCAAATTAACCCAGCCAAGATGGTGGCCAGCAGCCATAGAGCTAGAGGAAACAGGAGGCTTGGTTGTCCTGGCAATGGAGGAAGCTGCCTGCCTAGGCAGGCTGTGGCCTCCACTCAAGGCAACAAAGTTTCAATTATAGAAGATAAATAAACCCCAGATACCTGCTTCCAACCAGCTTCACTGGGACCTTGGGTGGCTGGGGGCTGTGGCCAGCCTGCAAACAGTCATCAGCCCCTCACCTAGGATGGTCCCACACTCATGGGGTGAGCTTGGCCAGCCTGAAAACGGCCCTGAGCCCCTCACTCAGGCTGGCCAGGCACCCCAGCAGGGACCCCTACCCTGAAGGGGGTGTGGCTAGTCTGAAAATGTCCCTCAGCCCCTCACCCAAGCTGGTCAGGAACCCCAGTGGGACCCACACCCTCATTCGGGACACCCTTCAGGGCAAACCAGCCAGTCCTCACCCATGCACCAGGCTTCTATCTTATATAATAAAAGAGTAATATGCAAATTGACTGTAACAGTAAAACGACTGGGAATGACTGGTCACTCTGACACATACTGACCACCAGGGGGTAGATGCTCAATGCAGGAGCTGCCCCTGATGGTCAGTGCACTCCCACAGGAGGAGTTCTGCTTAGCCACAAGCCAGGCTGATGGCTGCCAGTACAGTGGTGGTGGTGGGAGTCTCTCCTGCCCCCTCATCAGAGCTAAGGATGTCTGACTGAAGCTTAGGCCTGCTCCCTGCTGGCAAGTGGGCATTCCCCAAGTGCTCTCAGGCTGCCAGAGAGTCTGACTGCCATCTTAGGCCTGATCACCAGGGGAGCAGGCCTAGGCCAGCAGATGGACATCCCCCGAGGGGTCTCTGAGTGTGAGAGGGCACAGGTAGGGCTGAGGGACCCTCTCGAGTACACAAATTTTTGTGTACCGGGCCTAGAGTCTATATATAAAAGTTTAAGTGACCGTCTAAGCCTTTGACCATTTGCCTGGTATCTATGACATGGACTGACCACCAGGGAAGACACTCAATGCAGGAGTGGAAACCACAGGCATGGAAATAGGAACAGGCTAATGAATCTCAGAGGGTGGTGGGTAAGGGGGGTGGGAAAAGATTAACCAAAGATCTTATATATATACTAGAGGCCTAGTGCACAAATTCGTGCACCAGTGGGGTCCCCTCGGCCCGAAGATTATTCCTTATTTCAGTTAGTGTATGCTTAATTTCTGACTGATCTTTTTTCATGTCTTTGATATTCTCACTAATCTCCTTGAAATTCTCACTAAGTCCCTTAAAGCTCTCATTAAGATCCTTGAGCATTTTTATAATTATTTTGAACTCTGTATTTAGTAGTTTGTTTGCCTCCATTTCATTTAGTTATGTTTCTGTAGATTTCCTCTATTCTTTCATTTGAGACATGTTTCTTTGTCTCCCATTTTTACTGTCTCCCTGTGTTTGTTTCTATGTATTAGGTAAAGTTGCTATGTCTCTGGAATTAGTAGAGAAGTTTAGTGTAGTAAGTGTCCTGTAGGGCCCAGTGGCTCAGCCTGTGTGGGCTGTGTGCACAGTCTTATTGTAGTTATGCCTTGATTGCTATAGGTGTCACTGGGAGGAATGGACTTACAAGCTAATTTGCTGAGGACCAGTTTTGACTACAGAGGAAGGTCTGCTGTGCAGGACACACCCCAGGATCAGGACTTGCTTCAGTTGGGCTTTGGTGCTCACTGAGTCTGCCCCTTGAGTGTGTTGCTTGTGGATGTGTAGTATTTTAATTTGGTGTGGTCTGAAACTGTCCACTGGGTGCAATGGCTTTGGGGCCTCCAGAGAGGTGCAAAGATAGCCACTGCTGGGAGCCACCCAGCAGGAGCTACAGAGTGATCTGCAGATAGCTGCTGTTTGTATTGGGCTTGGAAGTACCCAGGAGAGACCAAGTTGTGAAGCAAGGTAGGTTTCTGCTACTGCCAGGCATTGGCCCTCTTATTGGGAGGTATGGGGGATACTGATGCCAGTTTGAAAAATTTTATGAAAGTTTAAAGCTGGAGCCAGGATAAGCCATTCATATGCTGCTGCAACTGGTTTAGATGGGGCTGCAAATTGAGTGGGGTGGGGTCTCAGGGAATCTCCAGGGTGGAGCAAACAGTGCGAGCTAGATTTGGCACATGCCAATCAGCTTTGAGACAGGGTTGGTGTCAGCACAGGAACAATGAACCTTGTGAGTAGTCATGTCTCAAGGAGAAAACCACCCCCGAGTTCTTGCTCTGAAGCCAGACAATCCAGTTCCTCCCCCTCTGTTGCTGGATACTCCCAAGCTTCTGCCCCAGTGCTGGAGCTCGGCACTTGCTTCACAACTTGACCTCTCCTGGGTACTTCCAAGTCCAACACAAGTAGGGAGGCTGAGTCAGTCTGTGCTCCAAAACTTTAAGAGGAAGTTCTGGATCTCCAATTGCCTCAGCCACAATCCCCACTGATTTTTATAGCTCAAATTATGGAGGCTTCTCTTCCTGGCATTGGAAGCCTAGACAGAGGGGTCTGGTGTGGGTCTGGGACCTCTTGATACTCATGGGAGGCCTCCACAGCCGATATACACCCTCTAATTAAAAACATGCCCTACATGGGTATTGGACCAGCCTGTGCAGCACCTCTGCCCCGCTGCCCTACCAATTTAGATGTGTTTTCTTCTTTACTTCTCTAGTTGTAGGGATTCCATTCCACCAGCTTTCAAGTGGTTTTGAATGATGGTTGTTCTGTATTTTACTTGTAATTCTGATATCATGGTGGGAAGTGGTGAGTATTACATTTACCTACACTGCTATCTTAGTTCTTCCTCTGCCTTTCTTTAAATGTCACTTTACCTATCCTGGTGAGACTATAGTACACTGACTAGTATTGTCCTACTTAGTAATGAAGTATCTTATCTTCTGTCTGTGTACATTTGGATGTCCTTTAATGAAACAACCACCAAAAATTCTCTTATTTTGCCCATTTTGTTTCTATAAGATCATTTGTCTTAGTGATTTTAGTTCTCTTTATGTTCTCAATATGAACTATTTGTTGATCAAATATCCTCTCCCCACTTCGGCCTACCTATTCATTCTTCAAATGGTATATTTCAATATTTTAATAAACAAAAGTTTTCATCCTAATGAAAAGTACATTATTTCTTATGACATAACTGTTTTTCAAGTCTTATATAATATTTCTCTACCAGAAAATCATGAAGATTTTTCTTATATATATCTATACTAGAGGCCTGGTGCACAAGATTTGTGCACTGGGGGGAGGTGTAGGGGGGCTCAGACCAGCCTGTGCCCTCTAGCAGCCCAGGACCCCTTGAGGATGTCCACCTGCTAGAGGATTGGGCCTAAGCCAGCAGTCAGATATTGTTATTCCAGGCTGAGGCTCTCACAGTCCAGAACCCGTTGCTCCTTACCACTCATCTGCAGTGGAGGCGGGAGAGGCTCCCACCACTGCTGCTGCGCTGGCCAGCAGTGAGCCTGGCTTCTGGTTGAGTGGCGCTCCCCCTGTGGGAATGCACTGACTACCAGGAAGTAGCTCCTGTGTTGAGCATCTGCCCCCTGGTGGTCAGTGCACGTCATAGCGACCAGTCATTCTGCTGTTTGGTCTATTTGCATATTATGCTTTTATTATATAGGCTATGTAGTGGTTTTATTGGTTCACCTTTTATATTTAGATTTAAAATTCACCCAGAATTATTTTTTCATATATGGTATAAGTAGAGGTAAAGTATTAATTTTTTAGTTTATTTTTTAAATATATTTTATTGATTTTTTACAGAGAGAAAGGGAGAGGGATAATTAGAAACATCAATGAGAGAGAAACATTGATCAGCTGCCTCCTGCATACTCCCTACTGGGAATGTGCCCACAGCCAGGGTACACGACCTTCACCAGAATTGAACATGGCAGGGACCCTTCAGTCTGCAGGCTGACACTCTATCCACTGTGCCAAACCGGTTAGGGCAATTTTTTAAATCTAATTATCTCAACATTCTACATTGAATAGATCTTCTTCTCATGGCTTTACAATGCTACCTTGGTGTCCATACATGTGTGCATTTATTTCTATGGCCTAAATTCTTTTTATACATGTCTCTAGCTATACCAATGCCACTGTGTCATAATTATTGTAGAAATAAATGTTCAGATCAAGTCATATAAGTCCTTTTACTTTGTCTTCTTCAAAATATTCATGGGATTTTTTGTTGTTGTTGTTGTTATTTGTCTTTTAGCTTATCCACTTACACACATGCACTCATACATTTCACCACTGTGTTATGATTTTGATTGAGATTTAATTGAATCAATAGATCAAAGTTGGTAAAATTGAATATATTTACAATGTTGAGTCTTCCAACCTATAAACACAGACTATCTCTTCATTTATTTATTTAATTTGCCATTGTTTTCTTTCAGAAAGTTTTGACAGTTCCTTTCTGCATTACTCAGACCTTGTTTGTCTGTTTCCCTTGTTCTTGGGTATATTTTCATGCTATTCTAAATGTTATCTGCTATCTCATCAAATTTTTATTCGAACCTGTTGGTTCTGACACATAAAATTACAGTTATCTAAAGTGCCTGACCTTGTACTGAGCAGACTTGATAAACTTCATTATAAATTTGAATGCCACTATTTTCAAAAAGTTCATGTCCATATCACACCATCTGCAAATAATGACAGGATTATTTTTCCTTCCATCTTTCTTGCCTTTTATTTCAACATCTAGTGGATACCATTGTTTTGCTCCTGTTATCAAACAGAAAACCCAAAACATTTCACCCACAAATATAATGCTCAATATTTGGAGATATTCTCTTTCAGATATAGGAGTTTCCTATTCATTACTGATGTTCTGAGAGTTATTGTAAATGTGATACACTTGAATAAATATATGATTTTACTTCTTTACTCAGTCAATGTGGTGAATTATGATATTCAATTATACTATTTTCAATTAATCATATTATTTTAAAAAATCTTGCATTAAGTGATGTCACTTGTTCCTCAGTTGGTTGAATGTCTTCCTGTGCACCGAAAGGTTGCCAGTTGGATCGAAGTCAGGGAACATTCCCACGTGGAGGGTTAGGTCCCTAATTGTGGTGTGTGTGGGAAGCAGTCAATAAATGATTCTCTCTCACATTTTCCCTCTTCCTTCTTCTCTCTCTCCAAAATAAATAAAACTTAATTAAAAAAATAAATAATTTTTATTGATTTTTTTAAATTAAATAATTTTTAATTAATTTCAGAGAGGAAGAGAGAGAGAAACTGTGTGTGTGAGAGAGAGAGAAACATCAGTGATGAGAAAGAATTATCGATCGGCTGCCTCCTGCTCACCCCTCACTGAGGATCAAGCTGCAACACGGTATGTGCCCTTGACCAGAATAGAACCCTGGACCCTTCAGTCTGCAGGCTGACACTCCAGCCACTAAGCCAAACCACTTAGGGCTTCACCTTTTTTTAAAACTGATGCAACTTGGTCTTAATGAAGTATGGTCTCTTAATATGATTTTATTAATTTTGTTAACATTTTGTTTACCTTTTTTGTATCTCAGTGATATTGATTTCCTTTTTTCATGCTCTTCATGAAAGATTTTAGTGCCAGAAAATGTACTGGTCACATTAAATAAACTTTCAAGGCCATTAGTATTATTTCCTTCTTTCTTTCCTTCTTCAATCAGTTACTCAACATGTACTTGCTCTGTTCACAATCTAAACTAATAAAAGCGGAATAGTAAAATTAACCGTTTCTCTGGGACGCCCACAGCCAATCAGAA
>PVJC01036934.1:0-17450 GCA_004026665.1 Murina feae | reverse complement strand
GAACTCACCTCAGCCCGTCTCCTCAGCACGGGCGCCGCCATTGCGCTCTGTGGGCTGAGCGGGGCGGGAGCGGCGGGAGCAGAAGTCGCCGCAGGAATGGCGGTGCCTGTCCCGGTGCTGGCGTGGGTCCGGGTGGTGACTCCGAGCTTCAAACCCACGTGTGAGCTGTGAGCACCTCGGGAGGCTCCGACCAAGGACTGTGAGGCCTCACTTCCTGAGAGAAAAACCTAAGAAGACAAAATCCCGCCGCAGGGACACCTGGTCCCGCCCTAGAGAAGGGGCCAAACGGAAATAACTTCTCTGAGCCTCCATTGGCTCAGCCTGGTGGTTTTCCTTGAATGGCCTTCTGGGTAATGTAGTTTCTTCTGTCCAAGACCAGGAACCTGTATTTTCTCAGCTGCATCCAGGACTGGATTTAGAGGCAAATAGCCCAAGAACACACAAAGCATCTTAAGCGTCCTCCAGCGCCTTCAGGGGAGGTTATTTAAGCCAAAAGTTTATATGTGGTGCACATGACTGGCTTCCTTTAGCTGCTGGTTTTGGTTATCTTCCTTCAGGATGACTTATTTTTGTTTTCTTTTTAAATATATTTTATTGATTTTTTTTTACAGAGAGGGAGAGGGACAGAGTCAGAAACATCAATGAGATAGAATCATCGATCAGCGGACTCCCGCACACCCCGCACTGGAGATGTGCCTGCAACCAAGCCACATGCCCCTGACCAGAACCAACTTGAGACCCCCCCCCCACACACACACCTGCCCCGCCAGTCCTCAGGCCAGCCCTCCATCCACTGAGCCAAAGCAGCCAGGGCAGGACAACTCGTTCTTAATGGCAGGCATTGTTTCTTCATTCAGGACATTTGGCAAGTGTCTCCTTCAGGTCCACTATAACTTGCAGAGCGGTTGCCCAAGTCTCTAACTGAGTCTAACCTGCCTCCATTGAATGCATTGTACAAAGTTAATGTCACAAAACAGACACTAACACTTAGGAGCATCTACTTCTGATGCCATGCGAAGTGCAGCTCTTCCTGGGCTGCAGTCGGATAAGATGGCCAGGAGATGTGAAAAATGCTCAAAGTGACTCATCATCATAGAGATGAAAATTTAAACAATTAGCTATCACTTCCCAACTGTCAAAATGGCAGCCATTAACAAGTCAACAAATGATAAGTGTTGGCTACTAGGTCAGAAGGGGGTCCAGGGTTTGATGCATGCCTCCACAAGGCAGATGGTGACACATACTGGTCCCTCCCTGGAATGCCCCCCCCAAGGTCAGCTACCAGACAGAGGACACAGATTCCTGCCTGGAAACTTGAAGACCCCCAGGAGGGAACGCCCACAGCTGCTGTTCCCCCGCCCCCACTGAACATCTGTATAAAAATCTCCCCTTACTCCCTCCTGGCGTGAGTCCACAGCCATGACCCCAAGATCTGTGGATTTCGCCCAGGAGCTCAGAATAAATTTCCCTCCTTTAATCTGCATGACTCTCCTACTCAGTTTCCTCCTGCACCTCCAATCACAATGGCGAAGATGTAGAAAAAGGGGAACCCTAGGACAGTGCTGGTAGAAATGCAAACTGGTGTAGCCATTGTGGAAATCAGTATGGAGTTTTTGCAAAAAAATTTAATATTGAACTGCCATTTGATCCAGTGATTCCACTTCTAGGAATATATCTTGTGGGATTTGCTTATTGTCTTCACTAGCAAAAATGTGTGGACAAGGAGCCCTGATGGGTGGTGACTCTTGAGTCCTGGCAAAGGTTAGAGCTACACACCCACTGTTTAGTTGAGACAATAGTAGCTGAGGCAACTTCCCCACCTATTGCCACATAAATCCTTATTGATAAGATAGTCTGCATGTCATTGGAACTTTCCTGCCTAAGGACTATGGGTGTATCCCAAACTGAATAAAAAGATGGCAAGGCCCGAGCACAAGATGAGTCCAACCTCTTGGGATGGGCTCTAGACTGGCCCTCCAATTTCCAAATGATTATCTCTTGTCTAGTCTCTTTCATTTGTGTGTGGCCTCTCTTCCACATCCTGAACCCTGAACCAACCAGGACATAGGGGAAACATCATTTTCTTAAGAAACCTAAAACAATCAGAAAGTAAGCACCCATCTACTTATAGCAGCACAATTTAAAATAGAAAAGATCTGGAAAGAGCCCGAGAACCCATCAGTAGATGAGTGGATAAAAAACTGTGGTACATCACAAAAAAAGATGTGATACCATGGAATACACTGCAGCAGTAAAAATGAAGACTCTCTTATCCTTTCACACAGCATGTAGGGACCTGGAGAACTTCATACTAAGTGAAATAAGTCAGTCAGAGAAAGACAAGTATCACTTGATCTCACTCATATTAGAGTCTAATGAACAAAAAACTGATGGAGTAGATTCAGAGACATGGAAGCATAGAAATCACTGCAGAATCTCAGAGGGAAAGTGTGTGTGAGTGTGTGGGCGGGGGGGGGGGGGGAGATAAAAAGAAACATCCTCAGGTAAGGATTAAAAAACCTGCACATACAAAATAAAAACAGTCACCTGAGCTTTGAATATTTTTTTATTTTTCTTTCTCCTTTTTATGTTTATTTCATCAGCAACATTCACTCTTTCCCTCGACAAAAACAATTAGATTATCACTTGTCTCCCATCAACTCAGTTTTTGTATGCATAACCAAAGATTTCTTCTCAACACTGTTTTTCAACAAGCTCTCCTATGTAAAAGGCTAATATGCAAATTGTCCCCTCCCTAGGTGTTCAACAGGGAGTTTAACCAGGGGGCAGAGACAGCTTGAAAACTCCCTGAGGCTCCTCCCTCTGGCCAGCCCCACCCCACCCCCAATGGGTCCCCCCACTCTGATCTGGACAGGCTAGCTGGATCCCACCCATGCACGAATTCATGTACCAGGCCTCTGGTAAATAAAGCTTTAAATGCTCCTTGATCCAAGTTAAACATCTCCATTTCTCACAGTTCACGGTCAGGCAGGAGGCGTGGCTGCCACAGGAGGGACCTGTACCTGGACCCCTGTTACTCCTTCCTGTCAGTGCAGGAGGGGTCCGGGCGGGGCCACCTGTACCACCAAGGAGCCCTGCCCTTTGCATCAATGCAGAGTCTGTAGGCAGGAGGATCCTTCCTAGGAAAGCAGGTGGCCTGCTTTGGACATGCCAGGCAAGAGACCAAGGTGCGGCGAGTAGGGGTGGTGAAGGGGTGGGGAGGGACCTGCCTGCCAGCACCTCCTCTAGGCTCCTCAGCCTGGGTACTGGCCAACACGGTGCTCCTTTCCAGATGCAGCAAAGGAACCGAGGAGGGTCCATGTTTCCATGGGAACGGGAACAGGCCATGGTTGAAACATTCCCCCGCATGAGGGAGGGGACAGTGATGGAAGGACAAAGCCACTTCCCCCTGTCTTCACTGACACCGATTGGCTTCCTGTGCCCAGAAGGCTCCTGCTTGCACCCTCAATACCTGAGGCAGCGGATCTGGCGGGACCACGGGCAGGATCTTCCCAGGAGGCTACTACCCTGGCTGGACCCTTGTGGACACCCTGTGCCCCACCTGCTGCCTCTCCTGGAAACGGGGCACCGGTCCTCCTCAGTGTGGGGTTCAGTCAGCACACTGGAAACCAGGTTTTGGGCCTCATTTTGGGAGGACACGCCCAGTATGGCAAGGACATGCCTCAGAACACGGCTTTCCACTTTGCAGGTCATACCAGCCTTGGGCGAGGCCGGTGCCATCTATGCAAAGAGCCCAGGCTGGGAGGCTGAGGGTGGGTAGCATTTTCTTCTGTTCTCTGAAAGCAAGGGGAAAGCTCTAACTTGCTGGGTTCTGGGTCTGTTCGACATTTGTGTTTATAAATCTGTCTTCCATCAGGTGAGTCCCTGGAAATGCTGATACCCCTCCATGTAACCACCTGCTTCACATGAGTCAATTGCTTTTGGTGTTGTAAGAACTGTGCAAACTTGTGGAGAATTTTTTTAAGTTTGTTTTACCCGAGCATGCGACATTTGACAGGAAGCAAAATAACAACAGGTTGAGTAAAGCTCAGGAGAATGGCAGTTTTGTACTTTTATACATTAGACCTGTGGTACTTAACCTTCCTAATGCCGAGAACCTTTAATACAGTTCCTCAAGTTGTGGTGACTCCCAACCATAAAATTATTTTCCTTGCTAATCCATAACTATAATTTTGCTACTGTTATAGTTGGGAATGTAAATATCTCATATGCAGGATGTATTTTCATTGTCACAATGGAACATAATTAAAGCATAGTATTAATCACAAAAACAGCATGTAATTATATATTGTGAAATATTTATTTCTAATTACAAATATGTGTTTTCCGATGGTCTTCGGTGACACCTGTAACAGGGTCGTTCGACCCCTAAAGGGGTCGCACCCCACAGGTTGAGAACCGCTGCATTAGACTCTAAGGAGGTGAAATAAAATTAACTAGTGATAAATTACGTGGAAAACTATGGAGGGAAAACTCTGGGATTGGATAAAGAGTAAAAAAAAACAACGAAAAAAAAAAACACTAACTTCTTTTTAAAAGTATATCGAGCCCTGACCAGTTTGGTTCAGTGGATAGAGCGTTGGCCTACAGACTCAAGGGTCCCGGGTTCGATTCTGATAAAGAGCATATACCTTGGTTGCGGGCACATCCTCAGTGGAGAGTGTGCAGGAGGAAGCTGATCAAGGTTTCTAACTCTCTATCCCTCTCCCTTCCTCTCTGTAAAAAAATCAAAAAAATACATTTTTTTAAAAAAAAGTATATCGATTAGTTAACAGTTAATATTTAACCCAAGCGCAATAATTGGGGCTCTGTGATCTTCTGTGTGGGAGATTGTTCTCCTAAAAGTCTGTGAAACAGAAATGTCCCTGAAAATCCAAAGGTATGTTACCCCATATGAAAAAAGACAACAGACAGCCTCAATAAGGTAAAAATGGACCTTTGCAAAATACACACACACACACACACACAGGCTAGGACATAACTACTCCTGAGACTCACATTTACTTAGAAAGTTTTAAATTCAAACCATCCTATATGGTTCATTTTGGCCTCTGAGTTTGTAAGATAGGCCATGCCATGCCAAGCTCCCTGAGCTTGCTAGGTTTACTATGTGTCATCAGTTTTGTCCATATGGGGACTTAGAACCTGTGGGTTCAGGAAAAAACTCAATGAGTGGTTTATTAACTCCAGGACCCATTGCTTAAGTCCTAATGAACATGATGCCACAAGTATTGCTGGTGTCTCTTTATTCTGTCTCCTAGAAGTAGTCACTCTTCAGGCAATTAAGCATTAGGTTCTAAATGTGGCTGAGGTATTGGTAAGGAAAAAAGAATGTCTTTTTCTCTGCTGTGGCCTTCCACAATTTTTGAGAAGCACCAGCTAATTAAACCCCAAGATCCTTGGCTCCTCTGATTCAAACAGCTCCTCTGGTCAAACTCCTGAACAAGATAAGATAACTTAGAAGGCTACATTCTTACATACCCGTCCTTCCTGCTGTTGTCATACCTCAGAGATAATTTGCACCAAGGGGTCTCTAGTTAGAAAGTTTCTTCCCTCTACCTCTTCAAACAAGCCTCTTTTGAACTCTTCATAACTTTTTCTCTAGTCATATTTTATAAGCTTCAGAAAAATATTGATAAGACACCTCCCTATACGTCTGCCAGACTGTCTCCTGGATAACAAAACGTAACTTTTATTTTTTTAAGACATATTTAATTGATTTTGTACAGAGAGGAAAGGAGAGGAATAGAGTGAGAAACATCAATGAGAAAGAAATATGGATCAGCTGCCTCCTGCACACTCCCCACTGGGGATGTGCCCACAACCAAGGTACATGCCCTTGAACGGAATCGAACCTGGGACCCTTGAGTCCGCAGACCTACACTCTATCCACTGAGCCAAACCAGCTAGGGTACAAACTGTAACTTTTAAAAACAGCCCCACATATCTACACACTTTCAGCACAGCTCAAGGTCCCTACATTTGTTCTCTCTGAGCTACAGCCAAAGATGAAAAGCAGAAGCCAGCCATTCTTCCTTATCCTGTATTGACAACCAATATTTGGCCCTGTGTTCCCTTGGAGAGTAAAACAAACTTCCTCCCTGCATGGAATCTTTTATGTGCAAATTCTATCACAGTCCACATCATCTGCCAAACCTTAACCGTGTTCCTTTTTTCTAAGATGTGTGTGAAAATGAGGGAAATGAGATTGTAGAGGCAAAACAATATTTCATTCTCTTATAAACTAACCAACACGGTCAAAAGAACACCCAACATTAAAGAAGTCTTAGGAAAAAGCCTTCATTATTTTGCAAAGAAAGAGACCTGAGTCTGGCAGTTCTCCCATTGATGACTTAGGCACTCAATAAACTCATCACTGGCATCTAGGGAAAGTGTGTCCCTGAAAATGGCAATTCTTATCCAACACTGTGTTTATTGGAAGCAACAGTGATTGGTCCTATGTGGCAACTCATGACAGGGAAACAAGTCAAAATTAAGGGTTCTGGTATTCCTCATTTTCTTCAAGTGAGAAAACAGTGTTAGCTTCCCTGGGCACATGAGGATGGTGATTGATACCTTCTGTAGGGACCTTATAGATGGTTCAGGGGAAATACCTTCAGGAACAGAAATACGCAGTGACATACAACTGTAAACACTTCTGTGTTGTAAAGTTCAATATAGAGAAGTATGGTTCCAAAAGAAATACTAACAAACAGAACAACAGAAACAGTTGGGGGATATTACATGATGGAGGTGATTAAATATATGAGATGTAATTCAGACTGAGACTTCACATATTTTTTTTACCCAATTGTTAAATCTTAACTAAGAAACGACATTTCCTACACATCTAAACAAATTTTCACACAGAAAATTTTTTTTTCACATTTAGACTCTTGTGTAGAGCAGATTTACAAATTTGGCTGAGAGATATCTCACATGAATTATACTCGTAACGGTTTTCTCTCGCGGGAACTCTCTGATGATACTGAAAACTACTACTACTTGTACAAGATTTCACACACTACCAGCATTTATAAGACTTCTCTCCTGAATGAAATGTCTGATGACCACAATGGTGGGTGCTAGTGGTAAAAGATTTTCCACAATCAAAGCATTAATAAGGCTTTTTTCTCCAGTGTGAACTCTCTGAAGGCTACAAAGGTTTGAATTATTGGTAAAAGTTTTCCCACATTAACTGCACTGATAAGGCTTTTCTCCTATATGAACTCTTTTTTTTTCTTTCAATTATTTTTTTTAAATATTTATTGTTCATATTATTACAGTTGTTCCTCTTCCCCCCCACCCAAAGCTCCCCTTCTCCCAGTTCCCATCCCACCATCTGCCCTTAACCCCCGCCCACTGTCCTCCTTCATAGGTGTACGAATATTGTCCAGTCTCTTCCCGGATGCCCAACACCCTTCCCCCCAACGCCCGAAAATTGTCACTCCACTCACTTTCTATTCCTGATTCCATTCTATGCACCAGTTTATTCTGTTCATCAGATTTTTTTATTATGTTGATTTTCAGATTCACTTTTTCATAGATATGTATTTGCTGTTCATAATTTTTATCTTTACTTTTTCTTCTTCCTCTTCTCAAAGGATACCTTTCAGCATTTCATATAATACTGGTTGGGTGGTGATGAACTCCTTTAGCTTTTTTTTGTCTGTGAAGCTCTTTATATGACCTTCAATTCTGAATGATACCTTTGCTGGGGAAAGTAATCTTGGTCGTAGGTTCTTGCTTTTCATCACTTTCAATATTTCTTGCCACTGCCTTCTGGCCTGCAAAGTTTCTGTTGAGAAATCAGCTGAGACTTATGGGTTCCCCCATGTAGATAACTGACTGCTTTTATCTTGCAGCTTTAGCATTAGCTCCTTGTCTTTTGCTCTTGGTATTTTAATTATGATGTGTCTTGCTGTGGTTCTCTTTGGATTCCTTTTGTTTGGGGTTCTCTGCACTTCCTGGACTTGTAAGTCGACTTCTTTTAACCAGGTAGGGAAAGTTTTCTGCCATTATTTCTTCAAATAGATTTTTAATACCTTGCTCCCTCTCTCGCTTCTTCTTGGCACCTCTATAATTCTGATGTTGGTGTACGCCTGAAGTTGTCCTATAGGCTCCTTACACTGTCTTCATGTTTTTATATCCATTTTTCTTTTTGCTTATCCATTTGGGTGTTTCTTGCTTCCCTGTATTTCAATTCTTTGACTTGATTATTGTGTTTCTGTAGTCTGCTGTTGGATCTCTGTATAATATTCTTTATTTTAGCCAGGATATGCTTAGATTTATTGAAGGCCTCACTAAGTTTAACAGTAGTTAGTAGAAAACTTTTGAAAAACCTTATAACTGTGGTTTTGAACTCTATATATCCTAACATTTGCTTTCCTCCTTTTCTGTCATTTGTGATCGTTTCTTTGTCTGCGTATTTTGGCCGTTTCCCTGGGTTGATAGAGTGGCTTTCTGTGTTAGGTGATCACTGAGAGGACTTGTCCTCCAAGCCAATTGGTTATGAGAATCAGCTGTGTCTACAGTGGGAGAACTTCTGTGCTGGAGACACCCTTATGTGGAAAGAGTTGTTTCAGTTTGGCTTTGGTGCTCAGTGAGTCAGCCAAGTGTGTCCCTTATGAATCTGAGGAGTTATATTTAGGACGGTCCCTCTCAGACCACAGGGTACGCTGGCACTTGTATTTCCAAGGAGTTGCTATTGTAGCCTTTGCCTGAGGCTACTCAGCCTTTTATATGCAAAAGCCTCTGCCCACAGCTTGGGTGAGGCGGGTTCTCGGGGAATCTACAAGGCGGAGCAACCATCTATGGCTGCTTCTCAGCCCTTCCCTAAGAGGCAAGGGGTCTCAAGGCCCTCTGGAGTTCCTACCTGTGCCAGACAAGGCAGCCGGTCTCCATATGGGTCCGAGTCCCCAGAAACTCGCCTGGAACTGGAGTTCAGAGCTGTCGGGAGCTTGTGCCTCCCTCCTGTAGGAAATGCTGCCAGCCCTTTCTGCAAGCCCCTTGCGCGTGCCTTCGTACCTCTGCACTTTATTTCCGCACCTCCTCTGAGTCTCAGTCTCTTTCTAGTTGTAGAATTTCCACTCAGCCAGCCTTCCTGTGGGTCTGGGTGGTGTCCGTCTTTTCTATTCATTGTGATTTTGAAATGGTTGTGCACGGCCGCAATTCCGGTGTTTACCTATGCTGCCATCTTGATTTCCTCCCCCTATATGAACTCTTTTATGATGATAAAGAGTTGTAAAAGATTTTCCACATTCACTGCATTTATAATGCCTTTCTCCAGTGTGAATTTGCTGATGAAAATGAAGTCAGTTCTAGTTTTAAAAGGCTTCCCATATTCACTGTATTTATAAGGCTTTTCCCGCACGTGAAAGCTTTAATGACATTGGAAAACACTCCGACTTTTTTTTTTTTTTAATACATTTTAATTTTTTTTTCTTTTTTATTTTACAGAGAGGAAGGGAGAGGGATAGAGAGGTAGAAACATCGATTATCTGCCTCCTGCACCCCTCCTACAGGGGTTGTGCCTGCAACCAAGATACATGCCCTTGACTGGAATAGATCCCAGGACCCTTCAGTCTGCAGGCCCAGGCTCTATCCACTGAGCCAAGCCATCAGGGCCCACTGGGACTTTTAAATACTTTCCACATTCACTCATTTATAAAAATTTTCTCCAGTATGAAATCTCTCTTGACAATGAAGTTCAGAGCTAGTAATGAAAGATTTCCCAAATTCACTGCAGAGATAAGGTCTTTCTCCAGTGTACAGTCTCTGATGATATTGGAGACCATGCTACTTTTAAAAAATTTTCCATATTCACTGCACTGATAAGGCTTTTCCCCAGTATGAACTCTCTGAGGACAAGAAAGATAAGTACATGTGGTAAAATATTTCCCATATTCATTGCATTTATAAGGTTTTTCTCGTGCATGAACTCTCAAATGCCAATAAAGTTCAGAGCTAGTGATAAGTCTTTCCACATTAACTGCAGAGATAAAGTCTTTCTCAAATGATAACGCTCTGATATTGCAGAGCATTGCTACATTTAAAAGATGTCCCACATTCACTTAATTTATAAGGCTGTTCTCCTGTATGAACTCTCTCATGACTAGGAAAGTGGGTGTTACTGGAAAAAGATTTCCCACATTCACTGCAGTGATAAGGTCTTTCTCCAATGTGTACTCTCGGATGATACTGCAGACCACAGCTCCATTTAAATGATTTTCCACATGTACTGCATTAATAAGGCTTTTCTCCTGCATGAATTCTCTGATGACTACAAAGATTCTTCTTAGCGACAAAAGATTTCCCACATTCGCTGCATTTATAAGGCTTCTCTCCTGAATGAATTCTCTGATGACTACAAAGATTTCTCTTAGTGACAAAAGATTTCCCACATTCGCTGCATTTATAAGGCTTCTCTCCTGTATGAATTCTCTGATGACTACAAAGATTCTTCTTAGCGACAAAAGATTTCCCACATTCGCTGCATTTATAAGGCTTCTCTCCTGAATGAATTCTCTGATGACTACAAAGATTTCTCTTAGTGACAAAAGATTTCCCACATTCGCTGCATTTATAAGGCTTCTCTCCTGTATGAATTCTCTGATGACTACAAAGATTGCTTTTAGTGACAAAAGATTTCCCACATTCGGTGCAATTATAAGGCTTTTCTCCAGTGTGAACTCTCCGATGATATTGGAGACCCTTGGTGCTTTTCAAAGTCTTTCCACATTCCCTGCATTGATAAGGCTTTTCTCCAGTGTGAACTCTCTGATGATGTTGGAGGGCAGTGCTACCTCTAAAACACTTTCCACATTCACAACATTTATAAGGCCTTTCTCCAGAGTGCACTCTCTGATGATATTCGAAGGCAGTGTTACCTTTAAAAGACTTTCCACATTCACCACATTTATAAGGCCTTTCTCCAGAGTGCACTCTCTTATGATACTGGAGACCACAATATCTTCTAAAACATTTTCCACAATCACTGCATTTATAAGGCTTTTCTCCCGTATGAACTCTCCGATGACAATAAAGGGCAGAGCTGTTGGTAAAAGGTATCCTGCATTCACTACACCTATAAAGCTTTTCTCCTGTATGAACTCTCTGATGATAATAAAAGGAAGTCCTATGTAAAAAGGATTTCCCACATTCACTGCAGAGATAAGGCCTTTCTTCTGAGTGCACTCTCTGATGATATTGGAGACCAATGCTACTTGTATAAGACTTTTCACACTGACTACATTTATAAGCCTTTTCTCCAGTGGGAACTCTCTGATGACAATGAAGGTTTCTGCTATCGGTAAAATGTTTCCCACACTCATTGTACTTACAAGGCCTTTCTTCTATGTTGACTCTCTGAACATCATGGAGGGCACTACTACTGGCAAAAGCTTTTCCACATTCACCGCGCTCATACGGCCTTTCTCCAATGTGCAAAGCTTGGTTATCACCTAGGCTGTTACTACTGCTAAAAGCTTTCACATATTCACTGCACTGAGAAGGTCTTCCTCCAGTGTGGCCTCGCTGCTGATAACGAAAGCTAGAAAATTTGGTACAATATTTTCCACATTCAGAGCACACAAAACACTGACATGCTGCTTCGGCATCCTTTTCCGGAATAGAACTGTGGTTGCAGCTGTCTTTCTTGCAATCTTTTCTGGTGTAATAATTTTTTCTCCTTTGAAATGTCTTCCCCTGTATTGAAATAGCATTTGGACTGTCCCTGGTCTGAGTAGCCTTTAGGTGGAGATGTCCTGACCCAGTAAGGACACCCTGCCCAACCTCCCCACATGTGAAACGATTCTGGGACACATTGAAATTGCAGCTGTTTGCAAGTGAGATCCTGTCCACACCTCTAATGAAAGTGTGCTCTCCCACATGCTGCTGGTGAAATTTTACACTGAAGTAAAACCGTTTTGCACACGCCCCACATCTCAACAGCATCTGTCCATGTTTTGTTTCCTGCAGCTCCATCATGTGGAAAATGTTTCCCAGGACTAGCCCACAACTCTCACAGGGGTGGCTCTTCTGGGAAGACAAGGCTACCTGGGGATTCATCGCCTGTGACACTCTTACAGAAACCTTCTGTTCCGTCGGAGCCTCCACATTCTCTGCTCCACAGCAGCAACCTGTATAAAAGGAAACACTGGTGAGGTTACATGTTGACCTTATGAAAACAGAATATCTTCACCAGGAATGTTTATGTGTCATGACTAGGCATGATTCCATAGAAAGATTTTCTAGATGAGTGAGTTAGTCATTAAGGAAACTGCTGTTATAAATAACATGGACCAAAAAGTCAATCGACGATGGAAATCTCACCAAGAGAGGGACAGAATCACAGGAAAACATACAAAGAAGAGAGGAATGCTCTATTCACTGTTCTTGCACAAACAACTTCCTTTAGGACTTCACATTATGACCAGGTGATTCTGTTTATATAATTTAAAGCTGCTCAAAGCCATAAAAATTAATTGTATTAGAGCACAGGATATACAACTTCAATATAATAACAGGTGTGTTCTCCAAGGTGCTGCAGGCACGGACCAACATTGGCTTCCCAGCAAAGAGAGACCTGTGAAAGAGGCAGAGGTGCAAAGTCCAGAGAGGTTATGGTTATCCGTGAGCTGGGAATCTGAGTAGAAATGATCACTATTAGAACTGAGTAATTGGCAAATCATCAATAAACACAAACAAGCATAACTGAGGGAGGAATGGGCAACTATAACAAAACACTGGGTTTCTAGCCATGAATGTATCAAGGCCAGCCATGAATTCTTTCCCAATGACCCTCACCAAGGCAAGACCGCTGTGTCATTCATAAAGTCGTGTCATTCTGTGATGCACAAATGTTTCTATCCCTTAAATCCCATTTGAGACATTGCATGGAATAAATGATGCAAACCTTAAAAAAAAAGAGAGAGAGAAAAGCCCTGACCACTTTGGCTCGGTGAATAGAGCATCAGCCTGCAGATTGAAGGGTCCCAGGTTCGATACTGGTCAAGGGCATGTACCTCGGTTGCAGGCAGATCCCCAGTGGGAGGCGTGCAGGAGGCAGCTGATCGATGTTTCTCTCTCATCGATGTTTCTAACTCTCTATCCCTCTCCCTTCCTCTCTGTAAAAAAATCAATAAAACTTATTTTTTTAAAAAAGAGAAAAGTTGGATGGTCAATACTGTGATGAACATTGTGGTGGTAAGCAAAAGACAAATGAGATCACAAACAATAAACCTATTTGAGTGACATCAGCTAGATGGCAGTATCAGATTTATCAGCATCTCCCCCACCCGTGTGTAAGTGCTATACATGAACAAATACCCCATAGGAAATGGGGATAAGAGTACCATGAATACAAACAGTATTATAGACACAAATAAAGGAGAACTGGAAAGGATTACTAGAAAACACTGGGTGAACAAACATATTTGAAGATACCTACAGGCAAAAGAAGGGTCAGAGATACCTCCAAAAGCCACTGTGCTTCTCTTACCATTGACCATCGTGGCCTGGTCTTCAAAAAATACTAAAAAGTTGTTGTACCCAGACTGGTTTGGCTCAGTGGATAGAACGTCAGCCTGTGGACTGAAGGGTGCCAGGTTCAATTCCAGTCAGGGCATGTACCTTGGTTGTGGGCACACCCTCAGTAGGAGATGTGCAGGAGGCAGCTGATTGATGTTTCTCTCTCATCGGTGTTTCTAACTCTGTATCCCTCTCCCTTCCTCTCTGTAAAAAAAAATCAATAAAATATTAAAGAAAAAGTTGTTGTGATTAAAAACCACAGAATGACATGGCCAGTATGGCTCAGTTTGTTGTAGAATTGTCCTGTGTACAAAAGGGTCCAGGATTCAATTAGCACTGAAGGCACATATCAATATGTGGGTTCCATTTCCAGTTCACTTCTATGAGGAAGGGAGCCAACTGATGTTTCTCCCTCACACTGATGTCTGTCTGTCTCTTTCTCTTTCTTCCTCTCTCTCTCTCTCTCTCTCTCTCTCTCTGTCATCTCTCTTCCACTATATCTGAAACCAATAATAAATAAATAGAAAAGAATATCAAAGTAGCAAAACACAAAACAGAACTCAAAAAAGTTTAGAGACAAAGTAATTAAAGGACAACCTATCCAAAATCATGTATAAAATTCAGAAAATGCATTTCTAAGAGGAAATTTTATAGGGATAACTGCTTACAATATAAAAATAGATCTAAGAAAACCTAACCTGCCATTTCAGGAATCTAGTAACAAAACAAGAAAGTAAATCCAAAGGTTGCAAAGGAAGGAAATGGTAAATACTTAAAGAAGCATCAATAAAAGGGAGATAAGACAAAATAAAAGAATGTCTAACAGGTACTTTTCTAAAACGTACAAAAATTGGCAAACCTTAAGCTAGACTAAAGCAAAAAACAAAAACGCCTCAAATAAATGTTAAAAATTTGAAAAATAAGACATTATACCTGACACTATGAACCACAAAGGATGTTAAGAGATGCTGATGTTAGCAGACGACATGACCCGCCAGAGAGATATTGATTGTCAAGATCCCATATGAGCTTCTGCAATTAATAAGCAAATTCAGAGCCCTGGCCACGTAGTTCAGCTATTGAGTATGTGCCCCCTGCCGTAGACCAATTCCAGCATGTCATAATTTCAAAAGTTTCATCAAAAGGTTGATAAGACTTGGGGACTCAACAGGGTTGAGTCACACATGTAGTCACCATCTGGGAATGACTGAAGGCATTTCATCAAACCTGAATAGGATACATTAAATTGACTGTAGCTGCCAGACACCTAAAGGGCATCTTAATCTACATCTTATTGCCTCCTACAGGCCACACACACCAGAACATCCGTAGGCTAATTCCCCCATTCTAACAATGGGCTCTGTACTAAACCCTGACCCCTTGAAGTGTGTATCTCTGGCTTCACTTAGGTCAAGTTGTGTTAATAAAAAGCATGGGGCCCTAGGGATGGAGAGAACCTATGGCCTTAGACTTAGCTCCTTTAGCTAAGCTCCTCTGACCCCCATATGCCTTTCAAAATTATATTTCGTCTCCAGACTCTATCTGTCTCCGGGTTCCTATGTCATCTATGTACAGCCCCTCCTCCAGACTCCTGAACCCTTCTTGATGTTGGGACAAGAATCCCAGCATAAGAAGATGCCCGAAGTGGGGTTTCTGAACCCTGGCAGCACCAACAGGTCCCGATGTACCACAGTTGTGGGTTTGATCCCCCATCACATAAGGGACAGCCAATACATGCTTAGATGGGGGGAAAAATGCTTAGGTTGGTAGAATAGTGGATCAATGTTGCCCTCTCCTTCTCTGCCTTGCTACCTGTCTCAAAAATCAATACATAAAGGGTGTCCAGTAAAGGTCAGTGATTGCATATCAACCCACTATCTAGGAGACAAAAATTCCATTTCTTGTAAGGGGATATGCACAGGTTGCCAGTCCAATCTCCAGTGTGCAGGAAGCAGCAGGTCAATGACTTTCTCTCATTATTAATGTTTCAATTGGTATCCTTTTCTTCCTCTCTGAAATCAACCCAATATCTTTTTAAAAATAAATAAATAACTAATTTAAAGAACAAATAAACAACCTTGGCCCATTTTGCTCAGTGCTGAGAGTGCCTGCCTGTACCCTGGAAGGTCATGGGTTCAATTCCCAATAAGGGGCAGGCATGTAGGTTTCAGGTTCAATCCTCCCTTTGTGGGAACACGTGTTGGAGGCAACCAATTGATGTTTTCCCCCCTTCGCTTGCTTGCTCTCTCTCTCTCTCTCTGCCTCTCTTCTTCCTTTCCCTCTCTTACAAAAAAAAAAAAAAAAATCAATGGAAAATCACTATTCAGGTAACATAAAAGAAAAATAAACAACTGATTTCAGAAAAATTACAGGAGAGGAGATCCAAGATGGCGTTGTAGGCAACAGCCTATATTCGTTCCCTCCCACGACCACATCACAATTACAACCAAAATACAGAACAACCATCATCAAGAACCGCTGGAAAGTCTGCTGAATGGAAGTCTTACCACTACAGAAGTAAAGAAGAAAGCACACTGAGACTCGTAGGAAGTAAAGCGGCTTGGAAGGTGCTGGTCTTATAACTGTATGGGCCACTTTTTTAATTGGGAGGAAGATCATATCTACTACAGAGGTAACCTGGAGAAGCAAACGTGCCCAGTGGGACACCAGAGGCCAGCCCAGAGTCCCACAGCTCAGAGAAGAAGTGTCTACCAGTAAGAACTGGCGGTTAAGAACTGGCACTGGTAAAACCAGTGCAGATTTGGGTTCATGGACACAGAGGCTACAGGAGACACAGCTTCTCCTCTTATAATGTCCGCACCATGAACTGAAGTTACAAGCTCCTGCTTCATCTGACCAACCTGGGCCTGGAAAGCCTGTGTGGGGGAGCCTATGGGAGAGGAGCAAATGAAGACACATACTAGGAGAAACTGGACTGACTGGCAATGGAGAAGGAACTCGGGGGGGGGGGGGGGAGGCTTCCTCCCAGGTGGAGCTCCTCGCAGCAATTGTCATACCTATGCTGGGATATACCACTAGGTTGCAATGGCCCCGATAGATGCTGAAATCCTCAACAAAATTCTTGCAAATCAGATACAGCACTACATTAGGAAGATCATACACCATGAGCAAGGGAGATTTATTCCGGGGATGCAAGAATGGTACAACATCCGCAAGTTAATAAACATGATACATCACATAAAGAAACTGAAAAACAGAAATCACATCATCATATCAGCTGATGCAGAAAAAGCATTGGACAAAATCCAACACCCTTTCTTGAGAAAAACTCTCAGCAAAGTGGGGAGTACAAGGATCATACCTCTAAATAAAAATAGCCTTAAATGACAAACCTACAGACAACACCATACTCAATGGGCAAAAACTAAACCTATTTTCCCTAAGAACAGGAACAAGACAGGGATGCCCACTTTCACCACTTGTGTTTCACATAACACTGGAAATGCTAGCCACAGCGAGGAAATGAAAGGCATCCAAATTGGAAAAGAAGAAGTAAAACTGTCATTATTTGCAGATGATATGGTATTGTACATAGAAAACCCCAAGGACTCTATAAAAAAACTACTAAATATACTAAGTGCATTCAGCAATGTAGCAAGATACAAAATTAACACCAAGCGATATATACATTCAATGGAATCCCCATTAAGTTACCAACGGAATATTTCAAAGACCTGGAACAGGGAGAAACAAGATGGCGGCATAGGGTAGACACCGTATATGCAGCTGTGAACAACTATTTCAGAAAAACCACGAAAAGAACACACGGACACCACTCGCACCCACAGGACGGCTGGCTGAGTGAAAATCCTACAACCAGAGAAGAGTCTGAGACTCAGAGCAGCAGCGGAAGCAAAGTACAGAGGTACGGAGGCGCG
>PVJC01036933.1:0-17474 GCA_004026665.1 Murina feae | reverse complement strand
AAAAAAGAGAACAACATGCAGGGGAGGGCAAGAGTCTGAGAGATCAACATAGAGGGGGTGCCTGCTCCAAGCCTCCATGGTGTGCCTGGGGGCAGGCCCCCGGCAGGTAGACACACACAGGAGGACTGCTCCGAGCCTCAGATGCGGCTGGGGGCAGGTCCCCAGTGGTGACACACACACACACACACACACACACACACACACACAAAAGGCGCCTGGCAGACTGGGGCCATCATAGGATATCCACTGAGGGGTCCCAGACTGTCAGAGGGCACAGGCCGGGCTGAGGGACTCCCTCCACCCCGAGTGCACAAATTTTTGTGCACCGGGCCCCTAGTTTGGTTATAAGAACAGTACGCTTGAGTTTGTATTTAGCTTAGCATGTATATATACTCAATATTACAATAAGATGATTTTCATCCATAGTGGGCATTTCTGACTATTTTCCCCCTTTATTCAAATATGAAAACCATTGTTCTGCAGAAAAGTATGCAATTGCTGGTTTTGGTGGCCTTTTCTTGCACAATATCTGAACACCTACTCTCAGGCCGAAACTGTGCTAGATACTCCTGGTACATCTCTGAAGATCATGGTGGTCTTTGCCCTCATGGGCAATCTATGAGAGAGAAAGACTGGAAAGTCCTATAAGGGAAACAAACAAATTCCTTGGATAGAGAAGAATGGCATAGGGAGGATACTTAGAGAGATAGTCAGAAAAAGATTTTCTGAGGAGGTGACTTTAAAGCTGAGACCTTAAAGAGGAAAATACCTGATTGAGACTTTTTGATAAGAAAGGAAGGCAGCTATCTTTCCTATACTGTGTACTTCTTTACTTCAGATCATAAAGCACCCGCAGATACTCCTGTACATTTTCCTCCTATATGCCTGGCATTGTGCTAGTTTTACAAGGGAAAATAAATAATAACATAAGCCCTGACCGGTTTGGCCCAGTGGATAGAGTGTCGGCCTGCAGACTGAAGGGTCCCAGGTTTGATTCCAGTCAAGGGCATGTACCTTGGTTGCGGGCACATCCCCAGTTAGGGGGTGTGCAGGAGGCAGCTGATAGATCTTTCCTTCTCATCGATGTTCCTAACTCTCTATCCCTCTCCCTTCCTCTCTAAAAAATAAAAAATAAAAAAAATATATATATAATAACATGATTTGATTTATAGGCTTTATAGACTAAGAATGTTTATTTTTCTGCTCCTCCCCAGCCTATACTGCCAGTTTTCATAGGAATGGGCATGACTGTCATCAAACAAAGCTATATATAAATCTTGCTAATACCAGTACTAGCCACCATGAAATTCTTGGTTTCCGTTTTGCTCATTTCTCGACTGGAGCTAACAATACCTAGTTACTAATTTATTGATAGGGTGAGATAACATTACTGAAGCAGAAGTAGCAAAGAGTAGTCGAGATGCTGGATGGAGCCCGACAGACCTGGGTTCAAAACCAAGCTTGCTAATTACTAGCTGCGGGACACGGGGAGTTAATCTGCGATAGGAAGATGGGTGGTTAAGATTAAGTTAGATAATGCATATAGGACACAGCCTTTCCTCCTCATACATTCCTGGTTACACGAAGGCCTCCTTCCAAATTCTCCTAGTGCTGAATTTCCTGAAACAGGAGTCTTGACAGAAACACATCCATTTTTTCATTCAACAAAACTGGCTGAACTGTTGTTGTATGTTACACGCTATGTAAAATAAAATAAAATAAAACAAATACACACACAACAAACAAAAAAACAACAACCCAAAACGTTATGTAGTTGGTTTAGCTTTCAAAATGTAAAAGAGTGCGAGTGTGAAATGGGAGGAAATGCCTCCCTCACTTTTACATCCAGTTCCCCAGAAACTCTCGCTCAAATCTCAACCTGAGGCCGGCTGGGGCCTCTCTCTCCGTTCCCCAAGGCGGGTTCCCCGAGGCTGGGCCATTGCGGGCCGTCCCTGGTTCCCCGGCCCGGGCCCAGCCCTCTAACCCCGCGTCCGCCCGCCCCTCGTGGGCCCCGCGAGCACGGCCCTCCAGGGCCCCGCGCCGGGACACGCCCCCGCCCCGCGGCCCGGCCCGCGGCCCCTAAACTCCGCCCCAAGCACTGGCTCGGGTCCGCCCACCCGCCCTGCGCTCGCCGTTTCCCGCGCTCGGAGCCGGCGGTACCTGCAGGCCGCTGCGCTTGTTCCAGGTGAAGATGGAGCCCGGGTACCCGCTCAGCGCCAGGAGCAGTTCGTGGATCATGCCCACGGCGGAACTCGAGCGCATTTATACGTCGCGCCTTCCCCCAGCGCCCTTCCAGGCAACCACGGAATCCAAGGCTCCGTTCTCTACACGCGCGCAGGCCCCTGGGACCGACGGTTCCTCCTGAACCCTCTGGCCGGGACAATTGCTGCGGGAGGAGCGGCCGGGAAGCGAGAGAGGACCGTGCGCCGCGTCCCGGAAGTACGGCGCCCGCGGGGCCCACCCGCCCGCCGGCTCCAGCCCAGGCTCCGCGGGAGTCTCGGTCGCGGCGGCTGGCTTCGCGCATGCGCCCTCGGTGGTCGAGTCACCCGCACGGACTTCCGGTTCAGGAGCTGGACTAGAAGGCTGGCGAGCCGGGCCTGGGGCCGACCTCGGGTGGCTGGGGCTGGCCCGCGGGCAGAGAGGCGAGTGGACTGAGGGACAGCCCGAGAGAGGGACACTCCCAGGAGTGGGCTGGAGGGTGCTCTCCGGCACCTGAGCCCGGTAGAAGGTTCCGGGGGGTGGGGAGGGGGGGGTGCACCGCGGCTCCGATGGTGACCTGGCCGGAGGGAGCGAAGACAAAGAGGCCGGAACCCCGCACCCGCCACTCCCTGAGCTGAGCTCAGCGCCCGCGAACCCTGCAGCACCCGAGCTCGTCCCCAGGAGACCCATGACCACTGCCCCCTCGGACTCCCTTATCCCCGCCAACTCAGTGCCGCTCTCCCGCAGCCCACCGGCCCCGCTTCGGGAGCCAAAGCCCACTTCTCCAGTCGGGAGGTTTCCCGGCAGTACCCGAGTATTTGCCGAGCGGTCGCTTCTGCTATGAGGAGAAGCCAAGACCCTCGTATTGGATTCAGTACTTGATTTTTGCTGGGGTGGGAACTGGTAGTTGAGTCCAGGGGCAGGGCGGCCGCAGAGAGCCTGGGGGCGATCAGCTGCGACCCGCCGGACAGAGGCTTTGTGTTGCCGGGAGCAGGATGGTAACTTGCCTTCAGCTGCTGAGCTCCAGGTCTGCCCACCTGGTTCGAACTCACAGTGCAACCTTGGCAGAGGAGCTAAATGGGATCGGAGTTGGGGGTGGGGGAAGAAGAGCAGACTGTTTTCTTGTCTCTGCTGTTTTGCCAGGCTGCCCTGGGAAGTCGCCCGGAAATGCAGCTTTTGCAAGTTTTCTCTCCATGCTCAGTTGGGGCTTGCTTATCCTGAAGTTGGTGCTACCCCAGACGGCCACATGCAGCATATATATGGGAAGTCAGGCCAGCTCTGGCAAGCCTTTAGACATGTGAATATATTCCTTCTGATCGTGCCATCTCTCTCTACCCTAGGAAAACACGCTTCTTACAGAGAGAGACTCACCGGCAGGTGGTTGTCCAACGACATGGGAAGATAGGTGTAAGCCCTGGAACCCAGACCCTTAAGTGGAGGGAAGCTGCTTTCTGCTGCGAATGATGGCCAAACCCACTCTGAGAGGGCATGGCACTAACTCGGAGGCCTTACGTCAGCGCTTCAGGAAATTTCAGTACCGCGAGGTAGCTGGGCCCCGGGAGGCTTTCAGCCAACTCTGGGAACTTTGTTGTCGGTGGCTAAGGCCGGAGGTGCGCACCAAGGAGCAGATTGTAGAGTTGTTGGTGCTAGAGCAGTTCCTGACCATCTTACCTGGGGAGATCCAGAAGTGGGCACAGGAGCAATGTCCAGAAAGTGGAGAGGAGGCTGTGGCTCTGGTGGAAGATTTAGAAAGAGAGCCTGGAAGACCTGGACGCTCGGTGAGAAGGGAGGGGAATTGACACGTGTGTGACTGGGCAGGGGTGAGGTTAAGGGGCCAAATTAAGGTGCAGACGTTTAAAGAGGGGCACAATCTCCCTTGGTAATGCTTATACTTCTCGTCCCAGAACAGGTAACTCTTTCAAATACAGCTTATCTGGAGATGCTACCTGGGTGTATCTTTGCTACTCTGTCATCATGAGTTATTCATAGATTCAGTTTTATTTAATTGGGAAGAAAGGGGATTTATGTTTTAGCCTGTAGTGGGTTTACTGTTTTGATCTTTGCCTTCTGGAGTTCCAGCTGCTCTAACAGTAATGGAATCAGAATGACTTCTGATTAACCACCACCAACCACAACCCTAGCCATGTCCCCAAAGGATGGTGGTCTTTTTTGTGGGGTATTAAATAATCTCCTCTGGGAATGCCCCTCATAATAACCTTGCAGTGACCATTAATGGGGGTTGTTTCTAGGTCACAGTCTCTGTGAAGGGGCAGGAAGTACGCTTGGAGAAGATGACACCCCTGAAATCATCACGAGAGTTATTAAGTGTTCGGCAGGAGTCAGTGGAACCTCAGTCCAGGGGTGTACCCAAGAAAAAGAGGGCAAGAAGCCCAGTCCTGGGACCACAGGAGCAGATGAACCCAAAGGAGAAGCTCAGACCTTTTCAAAGGAGCGGTGAGGAGTAGATTCACGTGGGAAGACAGGATGCCGCATATTCTAAGTTGGGAAATGGGGTTAGGGAATAGTGAGTGGGAAAGGGACTTAGGAATGAGCAGTAATGACAGAGTATGTGGCATTGGTTACCTCCTGAAGGCAGATAGTTTAGCTCTCTGCTGCAGAAAGTATTCTTATACTTCCTCTTTTGATAAGTCTGACAGAGAATGGTTCCTAGTTTTTGCCAGAACTTTGAATTTATTTCCTCTTGGTAATGATGGTACTAGGTCAGTATTTCCTAGATAAAATGTATTTTCTATTCCTGAAGGTATGTCTTCCTTTTAATCATTTTCCTTTTCCAAAATAAACAGTATTTGTTTCTTTAAGCTTTTCCTCAGAAGCTCCGTTATTCTGACATACTAAATTTTTGTTACTTCCCTTTGGAAACTTTAAGTTCTACAAATGTGTCAATTATGGAGAACTAAGTTATGTGTATTATTCTAATGAGGGTCCAATAGATTGAGGCAGAGTAAGAATTTTACTTAAGAATTTCACTATTTTCTTTCAGTATAGCTCAACTAATTACTTAATGTTATTGTTCACTTGGTAATTCCTAGGACTCTTATAGCCTTCCCCATTGTCTTTGCATCTAGTACTTACTCTTGTACGTACATGATTTTGTAGAGCTTGTTTTTCTTCTTTGTACTCTATAAAATCCATATTGTATGATTTTTCTTTGATCATTTCTTTAACTTGTTGAGGTTGTTCTGAATTCTGACTTTATCATTCAAGATGCTAGCCTTCTCAGCTAGCCTTCGCTGGTCTCTAGTCATCCGGATGCAATCCCTCAACCCCCTACATAGGCTTGTAGAATTAGTCAGTTTGTGAACACCTGCCATGTGCTCAACACCTTGCAAGGCATTCTGCACTAAGGAAAGATGCCTGTCCTTAAAGAGCTTATAATATGATTGAGAACATAACAGCAAACATAAATATGTGCTGACTGAACTGTACTGAAACAATGCTAAATAATAACTTGTTACTCAATTGTGTGAGCACAATAGGAGTTTGACAGAGTGGAAGATGAAGGAGGGCAGTAGGGAAGGCAAATACAGCTTGAAGAATGGGTTAAATTTGGATAGGAGGGGAAGAGCCTGATACGGACAGTGCATAGTAGGCACTCAGGTTAAGATCCAGCAGTATATAATATAGCATGTGAGCTGAGGAAGCAAGAGCCTGGAGCTAGGTAGGACAGTGACTGCTGCAGGTAGCTGGGAGTGAGAAGATGAGGAATCTAGACTTGGATGGTGGCAGTAGGAATAAAAGCTATACTAAGGGGAAAACCTTTATGACTTGGTGACTGAGTGTGAAGGAAACAGATGAGTTGAAGATGATTTCCCCTCTGTTTCCCTCCCCCTTGAAATCTAAGTTTAATTTTCTAGCCCCAAGTGGAGAAATATAGGAGACAGGAGGTAACTGTTCCCAGCAGTGCCATGACCTGCCTGAAAGTGGTCTGGAGGGCTTGGGAGCAATTTGGAACAGAATTATCTGCTTTGAACATACAAGGAAGCTTTTCTCTCATCACTCTGTTCTGGAAAATAAATAGTTCTCATTTTTTGAGGTTTCATGTATTTCCCCCATTTTCTTCAACACATTGCACTTTCTGAAAATACTTCCTTAGACACTTCTAAAAACAGTATATTTTTTATTGATTTTTAGAGAGAGGAAGGGAGAGGGACAGAGAGATAGAAACATTGATGAGAGAAACATCAGTTGACTGCCTCCTGCATGCTCCCTTCTGGGGATTGAGCCAACAACCTGGCATGTGCCCTGACCAGGGAATTGAACCTTGATCTCTTGGTTCCTGGGTTGATGCTCAACCACAGAGCCATACTGGCTGGGCAGACACTTTCTTTACAAGCCTCTTGGATAAAAAAGGCAGGTCTGAACTCAGAGAGATATTTTTTTTCTGATCAGTCCAAATTATGACATCCTTTGTTTGCTTTCCTGCAAGCAGGATTTCCATTTCCTAAATCTGGTGTGGTCTCCAGGTTGGAGCAAGGAGAGCCTTGGATCCCAGATCTGGGCTCCAAGGAAAAGGAACTCCCAAGAGGCAGTCTCACAGGAGACAGACAAATGCATGCTGACCTGTTACCATCCAGGAGAGAGAAAAGCAGCTGGGTGGATCAGGATCACTGGGGCTTTGAGGATGAGAAGGTGGCAGGTGTACACTGGGGCTATGAAGAGACCAGAACTCTCCTCGCGATTCTCAGTCAGACTGAGTTTTATGCGGCTCTCCGAAACTGTCATCGAAACAGCCAAGTATATGGGGCTGTGGCTGAGCGGCTCCGGGAGTATGGCTTCCTCCGGACCCTGGAACAGTGTCGGACCAAGTTCAAAGGTCTCCAGAAGAGCTATAGGAAAGTCAAGAGTGGCCACCCACCTGAGACCTGCCCCTTTTTTGAAGAGATGGAAGCCCTGATGAGTGCTCAGGTCATTGCCCTGCCCAGTAATGGCCTGGAAGAGGCAGCCTCTCACTCTGGCCTGGCAAGCAGCGATGCTGAGACTGAGGAGCCAGGACCAGGGAGTTGGCAGCATGAGGAGGAAGCAGAAGAGGCCACGGCGGAGGAGTCTGACAGTGATGAAATGGGTGAGAAAGCCATCCTCCAGGACCCCAACAATTCGACTGCACCTGTCCTTTACCGAAGCCCAAGTGGTAAGAAGCCTTTCTTATTGGGGTTTTGGGACTAGACTTGAGGAGTTATGAGCCTGGATGTGGAGTCATGAGTCTTAAGTCATGAGTCTGCCAACTTTGCCACTTAGAGAACAGAGAGGCACTTCTCAATTCCATTATATTTCATTCTGTGGGAAAGTCAGATAATAAAAAGTAGGGAATAATTTTAGGTATTTTAAAGAAATACACTCAGCAGATTCAAGAGAGTCCTGAAAAAGAGTATCATTGCTTCCATTTTTAAAAATTAAAAATTTTTCCTGATCTGATATAATAAAAGGCTAACATGCTAAGTGTCCAATCATCCATTCAACTAATCAAAGCATATTATGCTGCCCTGGCTGGTTTGGCTCGGTGGACTGAAAGATCCCAGGTTCGATTCTGGTCAAGGGCATATACCTTGGTTGCAGGCACATCCCCAGTAGGAGGTGTGCAGGAGGCAGCTGATCGATGTTTCTCTCTCATCAATGTTTCTATCTCTCTCCCTTCCTCTCTGTAAAAAAAATCAATTAAAAAAAAACACCCACATAGCATATTATGCTAATGATATGCTAAGGCCGCTCAATTGCTCACTCTGACATGCACTGACCATCAGGGAGCAGACAGTCAACCAGGCAACCAGTGGCTATGATGTGCACTGACCACCAGGAGGCAGACACTCTGGCTGGGGTCTGGTCAATCAGGACTAAGCGAGACAGGCTGGACGTGGTCCCTCGGCCTGGCCTGCACCCTCTTGCAATCTGGGACTCCTGGGGGGATGTCGCAGAGCCGGTTTCAGCCCGATCCCCCAGGCCAGCCGAGGGACCCCACTAGTGCATGGATTTGTGCACCAGGCCTCTAGTTATAAAATAATTGAAGTTTGAAAAAAAACTTGGCACTATTTTATCTTTAGGAACTAATATTTATTATGAACTTTATATGAAGTGGTGCTTTATCTTTTATTCCGCCAAATCTCAAAGTTAGTATGTTCCTTTTTACTTTAAAATCATAGTGAAGAATTGCCCAAAGTTAGGGAAACGTTTTCTGAATCTCTATGAGATTCACAACACACTCTGGCATTTTAAGAGGAATGAAAAGTCCAGCAAGAAATCTTGTTTAACACTCTATGTTGAAATATCATTTGCCTGTGCAAGTTTTGTAAATGTCCTTTATTACTGTTAATGTAATTTTTACAACCATGTTGTTATGGAAAGGGCACCAAAGTACCAGTCAGGAGGCTTTGTTTCTAACCCTGACCACTGATTAGCTGAATGCCCTTAGTCAGTTACCTGTTTCCCAATCTGTAAAATGGGGAATGGCAATAGGACTACATCTCTCAAATTTAGTTGCACTGTGAACAGTGATCTTTTGCTTCCATTTCTTAAGTTATATGTTTGATGTTACTTTAGTTCTGTTCTAATCTTCTTCCTATCTTCTACTTTTTCTCCACCTCCCCTCCCCCCCATTCATTTTCCTTTTGTCACTGGAATAAATATAAGTAAACCACAAACGTGGCACGTGTCAGCTGCTATAATTTTCATTATCTTTTCATCCTTTCCACTGCTTTTTCTGTCTTCTGATTCTCCCTCCACACTGTTTTAAAATTGTTTTATTGTTGAGGATATTACAGATGTCCCCATGTCCCCTCTCCCCTTTACTTTTCAGTGAGTGGATGGTAATAGAAGCAATGTAATCGCCAGCTGGCTCTCAAGTGGGAAGAAAACTCTTTGACTCTCCCTTCCCTCTACCTTGGTTACCTTCAGGGAGCAGGGTCTGTAATCATCCTGATGAAGCACTGCCCAGGTGGGGCCTGCAGCACTAGCACGAGGTCAGGCCAGGAGCTTGTCTGCTCTGCTCCCTTCCTCTTTCTGCCAGTCCTCTCTAACGACAAGGTGCACGACTGTCAGGTCCTTATCTTGTACCCTTTCACATCTTTGCTGGGCTTGTTTCTTTTTTTCTTTTGAGACTGTGGCAAGTGAACAAGGGTCATGTAAGAGTTTAGGCAGTAGTGTGATTTTAAAAGAGACTGTTTCTTGGGGTTTTGAGTCATCCTGTGGGAAACTTTCAAAGAATGTTTGAAAGATGCAGGTGATGATTAAAGGATTGAGGCTGTAAAGCTCTGGTGCTGAAATTTCTCTTCTGGTGGCAGGTGTACACTGGGGCTATGAAGAGACGAAGACTTACCTTACAATTCTTAGTGAGACTCAGTTTTATGAAGCCCTTCGGAACTGTCACCGCAACAGCCAGTTGTATGGAGCAGTGGCTGAGCGGTTATGGGAATATGGGTTCCTTAGGACACCAGAGCAATGTCGGACCAAGTTTAAAAGCCTACAAACCAGCTATCGGAAAGTCAAGAGTGGCCAAGCACCAGAGACCTGTCCCTTCTTTGAAGAGATGGATGCATTGGTGAGTGCTCGGGTTGCTGCCCCGCCCAGCGATGGCCAGGAAGAAGACACACCCTCTTGCCCCATCCAGGAGACCAGTGAGGCTGAAACTGAGAAGCAAGCTGAGGAGGCAGAAGAGGCCTCAGAAGAAGATTCTGAGGATGATGAAGAGGATACTGAGCTACCCCCGGGGGCTGTCATGACACGTGCCCCAGTCTTATTCCAGAGCCCCAGCGGTAAGATCCTTTTACTTCGTAAGTTCTAAATAGCAAAGGGGAGCCCTGGCTGGTTTGGCTCAGTGGATAGAGCATCGGCCTGAGGACTAAAGGGTCCCGGGTTCGATACCAGTCAAGGGCACATGCCTGGGTTGTGGGCTTAATTCCCAGAAGGTGTGCAGGAGGCAGCCTATCAATGATTCTCTCTCATCATTGATGTTTCTATCTCTCTCTCCCTTACTCTCTGAAATCAATAAACATATATTTTAAAAAAATAAATAGCAAAGGGGAGGCAGTGGGATTTAGGAAAAAAAAATCATGAGATTGAAGACTCTTAATACCCAGCTCCCATGGATTCTTCTTGTGACCACCCATGTCTTCCCCATGTGCCCTGTCTATTAAAGCAGTTTAGTGAGGGGAAATAAATTACTCACTTGACTTGCCTCAATCCAAGATGATTGCAAACTTTGTAAATTTGCTATCATCTATATGTGTGAGCTGCTAGGTTTCTAGGCAGTTTACCTAGCAGGTAATTGGAAAGTTAACATTTCCCAGAAGCATTCATGTACCCATAATAGGATGAAGTTGATTATGAAAGTTCATTCTCATTTGTTGTTCTTATTTCAGCTTATATACCAGCTGTGTATCTGTTTTATACACATATTTGAAAATCTGGTAACCTCTTTCTTTAGACACACTTATGCAAAAGTCTGAGATTTCTGAAAGAATTGATCTTTGAATCTTAGCTGCTGTATTATGAAGAAAATACTTCACTATGGCTTCCCTCATGGGAAAAATAATTCTGATTTGGAGTCATACATGTACAGGGGTGGGCAAAAGTAGGTTAAATTACTAGCCATCATACCTAAGAGATAAATTATAAATAAGGATATGAAATAATAATAATATTATGACTAATACAAATAATATAATAATACAAGAATAACTTGTTTTACATACTCAACTATAAACCTATGTTTGCTCATCCCTGTATATGTATGTGAATCTGGACTCTGTTGGTTATAAGCTGAGTAACTTAGAACCTAATCCTGTAAATTTACTTATCTATGAAGATCTACCTCAAAAAGTTGCTATAAATGAGGTACTATGGTGAAGCACCTAGCCAATGCTTGGGCACATGGTAAGTATTCAATAAAGAGCAGTTTTCTTTTCCAAAAGTTCTTTAGATCAACATTCTTTAAGATTGTTCCATGGAGCATGAGTTCCATGAGGGTATAACTATATTCCACTAAAAAACGGCTTCTAGGTTTAGGAAATGCTAACTACCCTTCTTGGAGTAAAAAAAAAAAGTAAGGTTCTGAGATTTCATTTAATCTGATGAACTTCTGTTTCACGGGGCATGTCTTAAGACCTGGCTTCTAGATAGAAATACTGCTGACAGGAAGAACACAAGCTGACACTCAGCATTCTTTCGTTCTCAGATTTAGTCCAGGAAATTTGGGATCCAGAGTTTATCTGAAATATCTGAAAATTCTGTAAATTCAACCTAAAAATTTGCAAGTATCTGCAAGTTCACAAAGCCTAGGCCTGGGGAGCCTGGCATTTGGTTCTTAGCTTGGCATTAGAATAAGCGCTTTTGGAGCATTTAGTGATTAGCTTTCCATAGGCAAGGAGAATGTTTTTAGTGAGACACTTCCAGCACAGTTCTTCTCTCAGAAGGCTTACTGTTCTTTGGAAGACACCAAGTAGTCTTCTACCCTATTTTTATTCTCAACATATATTGGAATTCGAGCAGAAGGGGAGACATATAACTCTTTTTGGATATATAAGTTTCCCAGAGTTTTCCTGGACATCCCCTTCTAATCCCTTTAGTTACTGGCAAAGAACATAAACTAGAGTACCATAACAGACAGAGAAGAGGCAAAAATACAGCATTAGAAAGTGTCTTTCCTGTATAATCATGGTGATAGTTTAAAAAATCTGGCAGGTTTTTCTTGTTATACTGAGATTTTCTGAAGGTCCTGGGTATCCAGGAAGAATTAAAAGGATATACTAAAGAGCTCTATGTAGATGAGAAATGTGTGATAGGTTACCAAGTAGAGAAGTAAAACACTGAAATTTTAATAGATGTTAATTGTTTAGGATCTAGAACCCCTAATTTTTATCTTTAATTATGTAGAGTGACACTTATTTTACCTTGGCAAAGAATCATTGAGGAAATGGCTAACCTTAAAAATTATTTCTCCTGGCAGGTTTTGAGGCTGGATTTGAGAATGAAGAGAATCTAAAACGGGATATTTCTGAGGAAGTACAACTACATAGGACATTACTTGCAAGGTCTGAAAGGAAAATTTGCCGGCATCTTAATCACAGTAAAGGCAGTGAGACTGAATGTAGATCAGGAAGACACTGGGAAAGGACCCCAGGAGAAAGAAGAGGAAAACCCACACTCCCAGAGAGGAATTTGGATAAAGTTTTAAGTCATCAGAGACCTTACTTGGGAGAGAGACCCAATAAATATCTTAGATATGGCAAAAGTGTTGGTCCAAACTCCCACCTCATGCATCAGATAACCCATCAAGTGGAAAATCCATATAAATGTGCTGACTGTGGAAAAAGCTTCAGTCGGAGTGCACGCCTCATTAGACACCGGAGAATCCACACTGGAGAGAAACCTTATAAGTGTCTTGACTGTGGGAAAAGTTTCCGTGACAGTTCAAATTTCATCACCCATAGGAGAATCCACACAGGAGAGAAACCATATCAATGCAGTGAGTGTGGAAAACGTTTCAATCAGAGCTCAAGCCTTATAATTCACCAGAGAACCCACACAGGAGAAAAGCCCTATCAATGCGAAGAGTGTGGAAAAAGCTTCAATAACAGTTCTCATTTTAGTGCACATCGGAGGATACACACAGGAGAGAGACCCCATGTGTGTCCTGACTGTGGAAAGAGTTTCAGTAAGAGTTCTGATTTGCGTGCACATCATAGAACCCACACAGGAGAGAAACCCTATGGGTGTCATGATTGTGGCAAGCGCTTCAGTAAAAGTTCTGCTCTGAATAAGCACAGAGAAATTCATACACGAGAAAAACTTGTAAAACAATCAATGCCTAAATAAGCCACTGAGAATCTGTTAAAAAAAAAAATGAAAGAACCTCAATAAATGTATTGAAATTGTTTGAAAAGTCTTTCAATAGTGGTGAGATCCATCTCCTATCTGTGCTCAACCAGCTTAGGAAATACTCTAGGATTTACCCCACAGTTTGTTCCAGTTTCTCCTGGATCCAATTCCCAAGGCAGTCATCTTAAGAATGCAAGAAAGATTTCAATCTCTCTCCTGTTTCCTTAACAGGGAGGCACAGTAGTAGAACTTCTAACATGTACCCTTCTTTACTCACCCTGTTGTTCAGCAGCATTTCAGAAAGAAGTTCTGAAACTTTTCTCATTCAGTAGGTCTAGCTTTCTGTACAGTAATGGGAACACAAAAAGGAATGACTTTTCCTGCTCTCTTAAGCCTGCACCCAGAATGAAATACAGATGGTCCCAATTTCCAATAGTTCAACCTTGTGATGGTGCGAATCTGATACACATTCAACAGAAACTGTCATCTAGGCTAAGCTTTGATGTTTGGTATGTTAAGGACATTTTTAACTTACAAATATTCCATTCATGACAGGCTTATCTGGACACAGCCCTATCGTAAGTAGAGGAGCCTTTACATTTGTCATGCACACTCTTTATTTACCTTACAGGAGAGTCTAATGTCCATCTTGGTTCTCACCGAGGTGTTCTATATGGAGAAACAATGTAAACCTTGCATAAATATTGCAGGATAAACCCTGGATATCTTAGTTTCTTTCAGGTCCTATAAGAACTGGAATAGAAAAATACTCCATTTACATCATCTAGTTTAATTTTTTTCTGTCCACTTCATCTGAATCTCACCTGCCCCTTGGTCCAGAAGCCCAAAGAGCAAGGCAACTGGATGTGATGATTGGGAAAGCAGTTAAAGCTGCCAACAGGGAATTCTCTATATTCTGCACACTCCAAACACAGTCTACTGTTAGGTTCCCCGTGGATGCTCAATACTAACCTACAGGGAGCAGAAGCCACTGCCACATTGCCATGGGCTGGGAAAACGGACCAAACCAACAACTGTTTACCTTAATGGCAAGGAAGACAGATGATCTTTGGTCAGTTGAGTCCAATACACACACACACACACACACACACACGCATATATTCAACTGTATAAATCTATTTTGAAAAGCAGCTCTTTAAACACGAGTGTAATTCTGATCTTTATAATCAAATAGTATTACATTAATTGCCCATATTTTCATAGTAGTATGATGAGCCCTATACAGCACAAATTAAACAGTTCCTGTCCTTACAACCTAAAATGACACTGACATGGACAAAAAAATAAGTACACATGTATAGTTGCAAAGTTTAAAGCTAGGTAGTAACACTGCATAAATGTTAAGATCTAATGTATTTGATTTTGCTGTCAAAAATATGAGAGGTATTTGCCTTTTGTTCAGGAAGGCTTCTTAAAACAGATGTTCAAAGGAGGGGAGATTATTGGGTAAATTAGGACGGGATGAACTTTTCTAACCTGAGTGTTAAGTGGATGAGAAGTGGGAACATAAGTGTTTTGTGCAGATGGAGCAGAGGGCAAATGGAAGACTAAGGAAGTTTGGACAAAGGTTGGAGCAGCACAAAATTTCAGGACAGGGCTGTACAGGAGACAGGGAAAGAATCGCCTCAGCTGAAGCATGGAGTGCCAGAGGTAGAGCAAGAGGTGATGCTCCCATCATGTATATTAAATCAGGTGCTGTGCTGCAATTATTGATAAGGAAACAGCTGGTACTGGAGAAGAATGAGCAATTGCAGTAGACTAACTCCTTTGGGAGACAAAGGTCAGAAATTGTATCTTGAGAAGATATTTTGATGGTTAAGTCAGGAAAGAGGAATGTGAACAGATGGCCAAGGCCTAGGATAGTTAGCTGTTTCACATTCACATTTGAGTTCCGTGGCTGGAATGAGATTGGGAAGAGGAAAGGGGAGATAGAATATTCTGTAATTCATAGCTTACTGAGTTAGGTGAGAGATGAATTAGGGTTCTGATGTTGAGGGTTCTTAGTACAAGGAGTCTAGTATTTATTAGAAATTAAAGGGAGATGGTATCTCAATTTTATTACCTAATGACAGGAAGATGTAAGAAACACCAGTCTAAAGCAATGCTTCAGGATCTGATTTGGTTTAAGAAATATGTTATGTTTTTTAAAATGAGAGGTTACTATATTTAGTATATCTATGTATAGTCTTGTGGGAAAGCACTGGTTGGGGTATCAACAGATATGAATTCTGGTTCCAAATGTCTTATTTGTAAGCCAACCTGCTTCCAATTCCTTTTCTGTAAAATGGGATAATGTTTATACCTTAATTTGCCTCTCAGGGATACATGTTAATAAAGATTATATCTATAAAGTACCCAGTGTTTCTTCAGGTATGTTTAAAAATATATATGTGCAAAAAAAAACCCCACACCACACACACACACACATGTATGTGTGTATATATATACACATACATACACACATCCTATATAATAAAAGGGTAATATGCAAATTGACCGAATGGCAGAACACAGAATGACTGGAATGCCTGTGGGCCTCCCCCCGCCCCACATTGGCCCTGACCCTGAGTGGGCCCACCCACACTGATCAGGGGCAGGGCTGGCCAGCAAATGCCCATGGACCCTCGCCCTGGCCAGCCCACCCCCGATGGCTACCATCAGGCGGGCTGGCTGGACCCCACTACTGCACAAATCCATGCACCAGGCCTCTAGTGTGTGTGTCTGTGTATGCAAATTATAAGTTGTTGGTAGGAAGAGATAAATCTTTGCCTGTCTTTTAAAAATTATATAGATTTTTATTGATTTCAGAAAGGAAGGGAGGAGAGATAAAAACATTTATGATGAGAATCACTGATTGGCTGCCTCCTTCATGCCCCCTGCTGGAGATTGAGCCAGCAACCTAGGCATGTGCCCTGACTGGGAATCAAACTGTGACCTTCTGGTTCATAGGTTGACACTCACCCATGAGCCACACCAGCTGGACTGCCTCCTTTTTTTTTTGGCTCCCTGTATGGGGTTACTACAAGAATGCCTATCTAAATCTTTATGTTCTAGGCTGAGAAACAGATGAGAATATGGTCAAAGAGAAGTTAGAATGAAAATCCTTCCTTGGTATCTGAATCCATACCCACTAGATCTATCATAACTGAACATGGAGAGTGAGTCTTCCTTTAAAAGGACTAGGACAAGGACCAGCCCTCCAGATGAAGAGAATGTGCAAAAGGAATAGGGCAAAGGCAAACTCTTACTGGGGGAAATTCAGTTCACCTCAAACTAGTGCACAAACCATTATCTGCTACCCATTCCTAAGGATGAAAGAAGTAACAAATAATAGTTTTCAAACATTCTAAGAAAGAGAAACTAAACCCACTGTTGGGGGAGCAAGATAATTTAAGTACCCTTTGTAATACCCACAAGACTTGTGGGGATAGACTGGGTGGCAAATGCAGCAAAGGAAGCAAGAATATATTAGCAGGAGCTGGGCAATCATATTTATTCCCATCAGTTGTTTCCCTAGTGCTGTTACTTCTTTTTGTCCCCCGCCCTCATGTTATCATTTTTCCTTTTAATGCTTGTGCTCTATGGCCAATGTCACAGAACTTAATAGCATACATATTTTCTGTGTTGCTGCCATTTTTCTTTTACTATAATCTTTGAGTGTAGATGCTGAGTCTTGTCAACTCCATTGAGAACTATTTTTATGCTGACCATGTAGGGATGGGAAGATAAGATATAAATGTTAAGAATGGATAAATTCTCTCTCCATTATTTACTTCAAAATCTAAAATGAAAACTTTACTCCTATATACTCAAATATCCAGTGAGATACAGGTCTCAAAGTTTTGACATATAAAATGTTACTTAGTATTCTCTGACATCATGGTGCTTAAAATAACAGATATTATATGGAGATATTTTAGTTAGTTTAAATTCCTCCAACATCCATCATGGGCTATTTCAGAAACAAAACTTCGGAACAACTGGAAATCAGATTAAAGGCTGAAAATAGGGAGTGGAGGTGAAGAGAGGATAGGGGCGGGGGAGGGGGGGTTGGGGGAGTGTGTGTGACAAAAAATAATAAAGGCTGGATATAGAAGCTTAAAGTATGCTACAGCTCAAGAAATATCTGGCTGGCATAGCTCCATTATGGTCAAAGGAAGAGAAGAGAAAGGTAGAAATCCTATCTAATAAAGAGGGAATATGCTAATTGACCCTCATGCCGTTGCAAAGATGGTGGTGCCCACAGCTAATGAGGGAATATGCTAATTGCTCCGCCCTCAAAGATGGTGGCACCCACAGCCACAAGATGACCAAGATGATCGAGAGGGGAGGGCAGTTGTGGGTGATCAGGCCAGCAGGGGAGGGCAGTTAGAGGTGACCAGGCCAGCAGGGGAGGGCAGTTGGGGGTGACCAGGCCTGCAGGGGAG
>PVJC01036932.1:0-17468 GCA_004026665.1 Murina feae | reverse complement strand
GGGTCCATCCCAACTGCCCTCACCTACAGACCTGGGTACCCCCCAACTGTCTTCCCCTGCAGGCTTGGATCCCCACCAATAGCCCTCCTCTGCCAGTCTGGTTCTCCCAACTGCCCTCCCCTGCAGTCCTGAGTCCCTCACAACTGCTTTCCTCTGCAGGCCTGGGTCCCCCCCCCCACACACACACACAGCTGCCCTCCCCTGTAGGCCTGGGTCCATTCCAACTGCCCTCACCTACAGGCCCGGGTACCCCCCAACTGGCCTCCCCTGCAGGCCTGGATTGCCACCAACAGCCCTCCTCTGCCAGCCTGGTCACCCCAACTTTCCACCCAGGCAAGCCTGGTCCCCCCGCAACTATCTTCCCCTTCAGGCCTGGGTCCCTCACAACTGTCCTCCCCCCTAGGCCGGGTCCCTGGCACCTCCTTCCCAAGCGGGAGCAGCACCAGCCAAGTGGCAGGGAGAGGGGGGGCCTTTCTACCCCGCAGGCCAAGTCCCCGCGTGCACCCCCTTCCCCAGCGGCTCAGAGCCGCTAGGGTGTGGGGCCTTTCCGCCCCGCAGGCCAAGTCCCCACGTGTGCCTCCTTCCCCAGAGGCTCTGATCCCCAGCGGCTCTTAGCCAAAGCGGAGCTCAGAGCCGCTGGAGTGTGGGGCCTTTCCCCCCGCAGGCCAAGTCTTCTGCGCCTCCTTCCCCAGCGGCTCTGAGCCGAAGCAGAGCTCACAGCGCTGGGGTGTGGGGCCTTTCCGCCTGGACTGCAAGGCATCAGCCACCACCTGCCCAGCCCACTCTGCTGCCCGCTGGTTTCCATGATTCACCTGCTGCTCTCTTCGAGGCTCCTGGCCGCCATCTTGCCTGGGCTAATTTGCATACAGCCACTCTGATTGGCTGGTGGGCGTGGCTTACCCTGTCTCGGAGAAACGGTTAATTTTACTATTTCGCTTTTATTAGTTTAGATACCAAGCATATTCTCTGAGCACAATGCTTTAAAATTAGAAATCAATTGCAAATAGAAAATAAAGAAACCACAGTATGTGGAAATTAAACAACATACTACTAACAAATGACTGGGTCAGAGAAGAAATAAAAAGTGAGAGCAAAGGACATATACAGACAATTGAGAATGACAATACAACATATCAAAATTTGGGGATGCAGCAAAAGCAGTAGTAAGAGGAAAGTTTATATCATTATAGGCCTACCTCAAAAGCGAGAGCAATCCCAAATAAACAACCTAGCATCACATCTTAAAGAACTAGAAAAAGGAGGACAAAAACAACAAAGTCAGCAAAAAAGAGGAAATAATAAAAATTAGAGCAGAATGAAATAAAATTTAAAAAAAAAAAAGCATTATACAAAAATTAGTCCAACAAAGAGCTGGTTCTGCCCTGGGCAGTGAGGCTTGGTTGAGTGACTTTCTGTGCATTGAAAGGTCACTAGCCCAATGCCGGGTCAGGACACACACCCAGGTTTCAGGTTCAGACCCAAGTCCAATGTGTATAGGTGGCATATAGGAGGCAACTGATCGATTTTTCTCTCTGACATCGATGTTTCTTTTTCTCCGTCTCCCTTTTTCTCTCAAATCAATAAAAAAATATTTTTAAAAAAGAGCTGGTTCTTTGAAAGGATTAATAAAATAGACAATTCCCTGGCTAGGCTGACTAAGCGCGAAAAAGAAAAGACTCATATAAACAAAATCAGATATGAAAGAGGAAAAGTTATCAGACATCACAGGTATAAAAAGGATCATACTAGAATGCTATAAAACACTGTATGCCACTAAATTCAGTGACCTATACGTTGGACTGAGAAAGACAATTACCGTATGATTTTGTTTATATGTGGAATCAAATGAACAAAATAAAATAGAAACACTCATAGCTACAGAGAACAAGCTGACAGAGGGAAGGGAGTTATGGGGTTGAGTGAAAAAGGCAAACAGATTAAGAAATACAAATTAATAGTTAAAGAATAGTCACAGAGAGGTAAGTTACAGCATAGGGAATATAATCGATAATTTTGTAATAACTGTGTACGGAGTCAGGTAAGTACTTGAAATATTGTGGGATCATTTTCTAAAGTACATGATTGTCTAACCACTATTCTGTACATCTGAAACTAATATCAAGTAATATTGAGTGTAAAAATAATAAGTTGTCTAAAATAATTTGTAGAAAAATAAAAAGCACACAATTTAAAAATCTGATTCATCAAGCTTTAAGTTATCATTTATTGTACATCTAGGGCTGGTTGAAACATACAGAGAAAGAAATAAACATGGTCACACAAATTAGGAGACATAAGTCCTAGAAGAATGTAAAATAATAAAAGTGTAATATACTAATTAGACCAGATGACCTTCTGGACAAAGCCAGGGCTATGAGGGAAGCCCATGTCCTGGGTGCCGGAGGGAAGCTGGTGCCGGCAGGCCAGGGGAAGGAAAGCCTACTCTTGCACAAATGTTGTGCATCAGGCTTCTAGTTGTTATCATAAACTTCTTTCTTTTTTGGACAATTAACAATTCTAGAAGGAAAAAACAACAACAACATCCTTCCAAAAGAACTGTGTTCTGTAATGTGGAAAATAAAAACAAATCTGTTTAATTCTCTCAGAAGATTTTTCAGTACCTGTAGTTAAGAGTAAATTTGTCTTTTATACTGGTTCCTTTTGTCATTGCAGTAAACAGCCTTGGATAGTTATAACCCGCGCTGTTGCTCATAAAGCCCATTTGATCTGTGTTTATCACTCGCTCTGTAAGTAGCTCTTCATTTCTGTTTGTTGCTACTGTAGTTATAAAATATACTACTCTACGAGTTCTTAAACAAAACAGCACTATTAAACGGTATCTTTTGTGGATATTTAAACACTTTTAATGTTGAGCTAAAATAATTTAATTTCTTACTCATATGTTAAATGTTCCTAGAAACATTAAAATAACTAAAGCACTAACACCTGAAAATATCCCCAATTTTCTAAACTAATTCATGTTTATGAGTAATTCTGAAACCAATGAAATCATTGCCTATTATACTAGGGGAAAATGCATGGGTGCTTTTCTCTGTACATTGTTCCAGAGATGAGAACATGAATATGCATTTACAGATCTTGATTTTGTGACATCTTGCCTTTGGGTAGCGAGAAAATAAGTAGAAAGCAACAAATAACCTTGAGATCCATTATTTACCCTACTCCACCTCTAACACATTCTATAATTAAATTAACATTCTTTGTATTGTTATATCCATAAAAATGTTACTTCTATTTATATTAAAGATATGACTGCCCTCATTTTTAACACTAGCCATCAATATCTAATTAACTAATGTTGGATTTTGACATTTTGACTTACTTTGAAGAATTTTTTAAATGTCATAATGAAGTGAATTGTATAAAATCATTTTTTATTTAATTTTTAAAATATTTTTATTGTTGATAGTATTATACTTCTCCCTCATTCCCCCTCCCTCCAGTCTCTACCCACTCCCTCCAGGTTTTCATCACCCCATTGCCCATGTAAATATCTCACAGCTTTTTTATCCATTCATCTACTGATGGATACTTGAGGTGTTTCCAAATCTTAGCTATTGTAAATAACACTGCTATGAACATAAGGATGGATATATTCTTTCTGATTGTTGTTTTGTAAGTTAAATATTTAATATAGGCATATGAAGAGCTTTAGAACAATTATATCACTTATCCTATATAATAAAAGGCTAATATGCAAATTGACCAAATGGCAGAATGATCAGTTGCCATGATGTTACTGACCACTAGGGGACAGACACTCAGTGCAGGAGCTGACCCCTGGTCATCAGTGGGCTCTCACAGGGGGAGCACCACTCAGCTAGAAGCGGGGCTCACCAGCGGGCTCACGGCTGGTGAGTGCAGGTGGCGAGAGCCTCTTCCCACTTCCGCAGCAGTGCTAAGGACCCCCAAAGGGTCCCGGACTGAGAGAGGGCAGCCAGGCTGAGGGACTCCCCCTCCCAGTGCATGAATGTCATGCACTGGGCCTCTAATAGAGCATAAATAACAACTAAATTTCAAAGCATAGATAAGTCTCAAAAAGCTACAAATTATTAAAACATAAACATTTTACATTTATGTAGACATTCACCAACATTTTCTCATATATGTAGGCACTAATGGATAGATGTAAAACAAATTTTAATAGCAATTTTAGATCTTACCAAAGCTATAGACTATTACCTAATTAAAATAATATTGTATTATCTAAACTAATAAAGCCGTAATATTAAAATTAACCATTTCTTGGGGATGGGTAAGCCACGCCCACCAGCCAATCAGAGCAACTGTATCCAAATTAGCCCAGCCAACATGGAGGCCGCCACTCACGGACCTGAGTAAACGACAGCTTCCATTGCAGCAGGAGTGAAAGTGAAACTGCAGCCCGCTCCGCTCATCCTGGCTCAAGCAAAACACATGTTTGCAACAAAATAACAATAATAGAATCCTCAGGAGCTGAAGGAAACAGCAGGCCTGGCCTGAGTCTAAGAGTAACATTGTTTCATTATAGAAGCCGAGAGGTGAAGCAGAGAGGAGGCTTCGTTACTAGGAGGCCTCGCCTTAAAGAAACAGCATCAATTATAGAAGATAAACAAACCCCAAAAAACCTGCACCCAGCCAGCCTTGCTGGGACATTGGGTCAAAGGGAGCTGTGGGCAGCCTTAAAGCCTGAAAGTGCCAATCTGCCTGTCACCCATGCTGGCCACAACCCAATGGGGTGACGGACATTCCTGGGGGGCTTGGCCAGCCTGGAGACAGCCATCAGCCTGTCACCCAGGCTGGTCAGGCATGCCAGCAGGTGGACATCTGCAGAGGGGTCCCAGACTGTGAGAGGGCACAGGCCGAGCTGAGGGACCTCCCGAGTACACAGAGCGGCTGCAGGGTGGAACAGTGCAGGACCCAGGATCGGTGAGTGGGAAAGAGGCGACAGGGTTGGCGGCCAGCTTGGCAGCTCCTCAAGCCCTTTGCGGGGCACCAGGGAGTGGGAAAGAGGTGGTGGGGGCCAGGGGCCTGCTTGGTGGCTGCCCAGGCCCTTTGCAGGGCACCAGGAAGCGGGAAAGAGGTGGCGGCCTGCTTCCCGGCTGCCCAGGCCCTTTGAGGGGCATCGGGGAGTGGGAAAGAGGCGGCAGGGGGTCTCGGCCTGCTTGGCGGCTGCCCAGGCCCTTTGCGGGGCACTAGGGAGTAGGAAAGCAAGCTCTTGGGGGCTGGGGGCCTGCTTGGAGGCTCCCCAGGTCACTTCCGGGGATCAAGAAGCAGGAAAAGCCTGGCCTGACCCCGAGGCGGGGTTTTCCCTGTTTTCTGGTGGCTGGAGGAAGATGGGCAGTAGGCAAGCTTGGGAGGCAGGCAGCACCCAGCCTTGGCCACAGCTCAAAAAAGAGAACAACATGCAGGGGAGGGCAAGAGTTTGAGAGATCAACATAGAGGGGGTGCCTGCTCCAAGCCTCCATGGTGTGCCTGGGGGCAGGCCCCCAGTAGGTAGACACACACAGGAGGACTGCTCTGAGCCTCAGATGCTGCTGGGGGCAGGTCCCCAGTGGTGACACATACACACACACACACACACACAGACAAAAGGCGTCTGGCAGACTGGGGCCATCATAGGACATCCACTGAGGGGTTCCAGACTGTGAGAGGGAGCAGGCTGGGCTGAGGGACCCCCGCCCTCCCCCTGTGCATGAATTATGTGCACCAGGCCCCTAGTTAATATATAATATACTATTAGTTTATACACCAAACCAACAAATGTTTACTTACCTAATACTATATGCTGTGAACTGAGGGTATAAAACTTAGCAAGGTCATTTTATCCCTATAGGAATTTTATTTTAAAGAAAATAAAATAGATACTTAAAACATAGTTCATAATGCTCTGATGGTAGATGGTTAGGCCTTCTCAAATTTTTCAGGTTTTTATCTCCAGTTCCCGTCTACTTCATTTTGTTTTAATAAAATGTAGTTGAGCTTTTTTGCTTTCCTTAATAAATTTGCTATTCATGCTTGATTTCTATCAAGCATACAATGTTATTATTTTCATCAATCCTATTTTAAAAATTCTATGGTAAATTAAGTAAAGGTAACCCAGAAACCTAAGCACAAATTTTGTAATAGACAGAGACACGCTTTGAAAGTGTATACACATGAATATAAAAACTGAATTGAGTTTTAATTTATTCCTGCTGGTAAATAATAACAGAAGTCAGGTGGACTGATGTGCAATTGTTGTTTATGCAGTCACACCTTGCTTGAAACGAAGTACAATGTATGAGGCCTTTCTGCCTCATTAAATAAGTTAATTGTGTAAATCATAGGCAACATTTTTAGAAAATATAGGTATAGTTTAAACACAAATAATGCATTTTCTTATTGCTAAGAACAAAAACAAATGTGACAAATGCTCAGGTGTCAGTCACAAACATTATTCTTTAGTACTCAAAGTGAATGAATAGAAAATTAAAGGTCAAGTTGATATATGTGTAGAACATGATCACGGATACAAATTTTTCTACATAATTAAAATCATTCTAAAGAGCTCAAATACTGTGATAAGAATTGAAAATGAGATGCATATCATTTCTGAATATTATATGAGAAACTGTTTTAACAGTAACTCCCAAAATCCATCATTTAGTCAATATAAAATTCACTAATATACTATGTTTAGTAATTTCATGGCAATAAATTTGGCATGGCTGAATTGTTTTATTTCTCCCAAACACTCAATGTTCCACATGCCTTCTAGTATTACAAGCCAGACAGAAGAGGCAACAGCTGAAAAATTGATGGAGAAAAATATAATTAATGGAGAGGAAGATGAAGGGATGTCATTACAGAATATATAATCACGGAAGCATCGCTGAAGGCAAACATGGGCCTAAATTCATTGATATGTTGTACTTTCACTTTCAATCCATTTGAAACCCTTTCAAGTTCCCCTTTGGATTCCTGGTTTGATTAGCAGGTTATCTAGGCACATTTTATTTAGTTTTCAATATTTGGTGATTGTAGGGATATATTCTGTTACACATTGCTACCTTAATCCTATTGTGGTCAACAAACATACACTGTATGATTTTAAACATTCGATTTATTGAGACTTATTGTGTGTCTCAGAATATGGTCTGTCTTGTAAATGTTTTGTGTACATTTAAGGGAATGTGCTCTCTGCTTTTGTACAGTGAAGTGTTCCACAAATGTCAACTACGTCATGTCTATGGACAGTGTCATTCACATCTTTTATATCTTTACTGATTTTCTTCCTGTTCTGTCAGTTATTAAGAGTCATGAAACTTCCAACTGTAATTGCAGTAAACTGTAAAAACTTCCAACTGTAAAAAAACAGATTTATCTGCTTCTCATTATAATTCTGTTATTTTTGCTTCATGTGTTTTGCTTCATTATTAGGCACATATAGCATTTGAGATACTTATGTCATCCTAACAAATTGACTCCCTTTATCTTTGCTAACATGCTTTATTCTGAAGTCTACTGTTAGAATAATAGAACTTTTACTAGTATCTTACTTTTAACCTGCTTGCATATTTACATTTCAAGTGGGTGTCTTGTAGACATATAGTCTTAGCTTTAATCTGATCTGACAACCTCTTATCTTCACTTGGGATTTTGAGGCCATTTACATGCAATGTAACTATTAATTTGCTTGTTATTTGCTTTCTATTTATTATATTTTCCTGTTTTCCTATTTTCTGCTTATTTTGTATTAAATTATTTTAAAATTTATTTCAATTCATATTCTTTTTCATTATAAGCTACTAGAGGCCCAGTGCGTCAGTAGGTGTGACCTGTGGGATCCGTGTGAAACCAGGTCTCCAACATCCCTCAGGGGGTCCTGGATTGCGAGAGGGTGCAGGCCAGGTCGAGGGACCCAAGCGGTGCATGATCAGGGCCAAGGAGAGACACAGTAGGTTGGCCAGCCGGGGAAGGACCACGGGAGGGGAGAGGGGTCCATGGTGTGTCTGGCCTGTCTCACTCAGTCCCGATCTGCCAGACCCCAGCAGCAAGCTAACCTACTGGTCGACTATCTGCCCCCTGCTGGTCAGTGCACATCATAGTGAGCAGTTGAATGGCTTTAGCATATCATTAGGATATTCTGCTTTGATTGGTTGAATGACCAACCAGGCGACTGGACACTTAGCATATTAGGCTTTTATTATAAAGGATAACATTATGTTTTTTCTTTAACTCTTTTTTGTGATTGGTTAATGATCTATAGTATTCATACATCTGTAATTTAATTTAATTTAATTCAAGTGATATACCTATTCACATGTAGTATAAAAATCTTCCAAAAATATTATTCTATTTATAACATCCAGCATTTGAACTATTGATGTATATATTTTATTTTGACACTGTATTAAACTCTTTAATACATTGCTGCTACTTTAGTTTAAACAACTAACTTTTTTACAGAATAATAAATAATTTAGTCTAACTTGCACACATAGTTACCATTTTGGGGTGTTTTTTATTCCTTTGTACAGATGTAAGATTCCATCTAGTGTCATTTTCCTTCTGTCCAAAGGGTTTACACTAATAGTTCTTGTAGTACAAGTGTTCTGGTTATAAAATTTAGATTGGTACATGTTAAAAATTCTTTTTATTTAACCTTAATCTTTGAAAAATACTTATACTTTATCTAGAATTCTAGGTTGATAGTATTTTTTTTGTCAATACATTAAAAGTATTACTCAACTGCCATCTGGCTTACATTGTTTCTGCTAAGAGGTCATTTATCATTCTTATATTTGTTCCTCTGTATGTATCGTATCATTTTACTCTGGTTGCTTTTAAGGTTTTATATTTATCCATGGTTTTAAGCACTTTGCTTATAGTGTGCATTGCTACAGTTATCATCATACTATTTTATAATGTAACCTCATAATTCTGTGCTTTCCATTGTTAATAAAAATCTTCTAATGCTAGTCTTTGCTGAAGGTCCCTTTGGCATAAAGAAATTGAGACTCTCTTCACTTAGACATTTCTCACTTGGGAGCCATTTAAACACCATGTATAGGCTTATGATAGTCTCAAAAGTAAATCCCAAGATGTCTCCTAACTTCTTTTTCTCCAGAATATTATTTCCCAATACCTCTGATTTCAAAAAACTATATTTTAGGGTAATGGTTTCTCTTGTCATCTCAATGTGTACTTGGAAGTAGAGAAAATAGCCTGAATAATTTGATGAGATACAAACCTTAGGCAACGTCAATGGTACTGTGTGCTCTACACTTTTTGAGAATGAATGAGTCTTACAACATTTCTAATTGGCTTACCAGAGAAGAGAACTAGTTTGTTTGGCTTATTTGACTCTAACTGGGACATAGTTGCAATCTAATTAATTAATATTTTTTTACATGCATTGACTTTTAAGAAACTAAACATGGGAAACTTCCTAGATCATTGAATGATTGCCTTCTCTAAATCAAAATTATTCTTCTGCAAGCAGATTGCACATTAAATACAAGCAGTTAATAGATGTTTAAAGTGCTCATGGAAGAAACAAATAGAAAAGGAGAGAATTTTTCTGTTTATTCTTTACTCCAGTGATTTCATGGAGGTGTAAATCTTTACAAAAGCTTTCAAAAATTCCTTTAAAATTGTTTTTTGTAATGTGAGCAATGTAGCTTTTAGCAGTTTAGCATTTCAACCTTGCTGTCTGACTTAGCGGAAAATGTCTTTGGTTTCCTCATGGCAGGTTTCTCACCTGAAATATAGCCATAATATGTTTTGCTGTTGTATCGAGTGCTTAAGATAATAGTTGAAAAATCACTTTGAAACAGAGATTGCCCATTACATACATAATATGCAACCACAATATGTCCCAATGCTGAATTATTTCTTTATAAATGCTTACTATAATAGTAGAATGTAAAACTCAAGTCTATCATATGTAATTTTCTTATAAAACTCTCTAAAAGAAGAGTCAAGATAGGAAAACAAATTACTCTTTGACTTCAATGCAGTCTGCATGAGAGTAAGAATAAAGTGGTTCAAAAGTAAAACAAATGGGCAGTGTGTGCTAACAATAGAAGGAAATACTAGGGAATTCATTTTTCTTAGCAATGGGCAGAGGCCTTTTCAAGTCATACCCATTCTGGAGATTGCCTTTCTTCCCATTAAAATGCCAAGAGTATTCATGCAACAGAGCAGAGACCATGCCAAGCTGAGAAATAATTCTTAGAGTTTATCACTATAGCTGGCATTTTGCAGAAAGAGTTGAAATTTAAAAACAAACAAACAAAACAAAACACTAAACTTTTAATGTTGTGCATTTCTATATAGTTATTAGAAAGAGTTGATTATGATTCTCTAAGTCTGTACCATGAACCATTACATAGACAAAGACTAAAACAAACCTCCGAAATTAATTTGTGATTAATGTGATTCAGAATAAGACAAAATATATTTCCCTTAGCAACAAATAATTTACCCTTAGTTTTCCTTAGAGATATGGAATATTTATGTTTCTTGCTATAAAAATGTAAAAGTTGTAAAAGAATATTCCATGTATATTTAGAGTAAAGGTTCATTGTTAGGTACCCTTTATAAAGTTCTTTAATTCCTTTACCCTTCTTGCTTTATTATAAAGATTGGTGTTTCTGCTCCTTTCCACAATGGCTCCTTGCACTTATCTCTTGAACATGACAATTAATATGGGGAGTGCACTTAACCAATAGCAGTGTTTTCTTATAAAACTGATCTCCTTTGATCCTTCCAGTAACATTGAGCGGAGGTACATTTGTTTTTTCAGTTAATAGATGTGAAACTGAGGCATATTAAGGTGGATAAGGGGAGACCCAGGATGAAAAGTGGACTGCTTGGCATCAAACCCTGAAATCACAAACACTGTGAGATACTACATTTGTTAGATAAACCCATTCTCTCACTTTGTGGCTCTCACAGGGTTTTCCTCTATCAATAATCCCTCTGTACCCTGCTGACCTTTGCCACTACCTTGTACATTTGATTTTTCCATCAACAATGGCTCCTTCTGTTCAGATTATATGTTTTTCCTTTTTCCCCCCAAAATACCACGGTTTTTACTGTTCTACTTCAACTCCTTTCCCTGTGACCAAATCCTCAAAGCTGTGGTCCGCTTGGCCTCTATTTTCCCACATTACATTCACTTTATCACACTCACCATGCAACTGAAATCTTACTCTTCAAATTTACCAACAAAACTTCCTAATTCTCAAATGTTTGTTTCCAGTTTAATCCTACTTAGACTGCACGCAAAAACTGGCATTTTTACCATACTTCTTTAAACACCTCTTTTCCTGACCTTTTCCCTCCTGATCTTCCTTCTATTTCATTTTACTCATTTTTAATCTTTAATGAAAGTCCTCTCTCCCTTTCATTAAGTTATATATTTCAACAATGTCAACATTTACTCTCCCTCTTTATGGACTGCAAAGCATCATTTATCCATGGACAAGCAGGGCCCTACAGCATATCCCAGCCCTGATCTGATTCTTCAGCCTGTGACCCATGTTTCCAACGGCCTGGTAGATGGAACCACCCTAAAGCCATGTAGATTTCTCAAAACATTCCCCAAACCAAACACATTACCACCCCATGGCCCTCAATATCTTTCCCCTTCTCCCTTACTGTCTCTGTATAAAATGCATATATGAAGCTCAAATCTCAAGATAACGGAGTTAAACATTTAAAATATCTCACAGTCCCTTCACATTGTAAGCTCTCAATATTTATTGAGGAATAACAGTATTACCTTTAACTTCTTACTTGGTACTTGCCATGTCCAACTGACCTCCAATTCCATCAGTAGGAAGTCTCTGGACATTTTTCTTTGCCCTCATTTTCATTGTCACTGCAACTGAACTGCGCTCCCTTATTTTAGATTTGAACCATCCCCATCCCCATTCCCACGGCTGACATAGTTACTTACCTTGCTAAATGGAAGTGGGATCCAGTACTCTATATGATAAGTTCACGTAATCATATTACGTCTAAACACAAGGTACCTTGCCAATCAAACCAGTTTCTGTTTACCCCATAACACACTCTATGCTTGGTGCTGCCTAGAATTGTTTCTCAACTCCGAGACGGGCCTCTCCCAGCCATAATAGATCACACTCTTTTTATACATTTCCTCTGGGCTTTCTCTTCCTGGAAAATACCCACTTAGTTTCTAATCACAAACTCTTGTTTCACATTTTCTTGGAAGAATTAAAGACACCCTAATCTTGTACAGTAGAAGCACATAAAAATGTAGAAAAAAGATCTATGAGCTAGCCCAAATCTGTAAAATATGAGCAGCCACCTCTCATCGCTCACTTTTTTTCAGGCCTCATGTCAAACTATCCCTGAAAGGAGACAAAGCAATGTTTGTCTGAGGGAGGGAAGTAAGGGGACCGTTGGCATTCTTCTCACTTTCCAAGTGGATTAAGCTGCCAGGAGTCATCTGTCTATCAAACACAGGGAACAACTCATTAGCTAAACATGTTTCATATGAGAGGCAGTGAGCAGCCTATGGAGGAATTTTTGCTGACAAATCTAAAAGTCAATCTTGTTTGATTATGAATTTTCTTAATGGTAATGCCTTATCATTTACTTTGTACTTCCTGAATGTTAGCATTCACCCATAATGAAGAACTAGAGGATTATGAAAGAAAAGAGATAAGTAATAAATATTCTAAAGTTGCTATGGAAAATCTCTGTAGACTCACATATATTACACACATATTATGTGACAAAATATTTTCTTTTGTTTTCTGTCTGCATTCTTTTTAAAATTCCAGTTGAAGTACTGATTCATTTATTCATTTTTATAATTTTACTTATAAAATGATTCTATATTTAGCAGCCAGTAAGTTCCCATCTAATACCTTCTGAATTAAAGTCTGCATATTAGTTTGTTATTGGGTGGTTCAAGTGCACCTTAAAGTCAAAGGGGTGGTCTTGTCCATGTTTTTTTTTTTTTTTTTTTTTAAGTCAACCATATGATGAAGCTATGTGATACAATTAAAGAGTGATGGGAGACATCATCAAACATGTTTTGAATTCCACCATTATCCATTATTCTATTTTTTAGCATTTCTCATGTGAATCTGTGTAAACCATTGGACTTGAGTTTCTTGTTTGTTTTGTAAGTTCTAGTTTGCAAAGAAAGTTTGAAGAGTAGATATATGTTGCTTGAACTGGTCAGTTAGTGATTTGTAATTGTTATCAGCCTGGTGCAAAGGCATATGACAGTGAATACAGATGAAAAATTGGAATTACAAAAGTAAAAGCCATAACAGAAGTCTGGTAGTGGTAGTGCAGCCTGTCTTCAATCACCCATTTATTTTATTCAACAAATACTTATTAAGATTATTTTATGAGCCAGGGATTTAAATAACATTTAAAAAGGGACAAGAACATACAATAGAGTAAAGATAGTCTATTTAATAAGTTAAGATGGGAAAATTGGACAGATATGTGGCAGAAAAATGAAACTAGACCACCTTTTACACCATACAAAAGAATAAACTCAAAATGAGTTATGGTTAGTCTGTAAACCATAAAAAGCCTAGAAGAAAACAGAAAATAAAATCTCAAACATTTCCAGATCAACATTTTTTATGATATATCCTCAGGCAAGGGACTACTATTATTCAGCATAGTACTGGATGTCCTAGTCACAGCATCAGACAAGAAGAAAAAATAAAAGGCATCAAAATTGGAGAGGATAAAGTGAAACTGTCATTATTCATAGGTGACATGATATTGTAAAGAATCCACCAAAAAGCTCCTACATCTAATAAATTTAGTAATGTAGGAGGATACAAAATTAATGTGTAGAAGGCAATGGCATTTATGTACACTAATAATGAACTCTTAGGAAGAGAAACTAAGAAAACAATGCCATTTACTATTGCAACAAAAAAGGTACCTGGGAAAAAAATTAACCAAAGAGGTAAAAGACCTATACTCATAAAACTATAGGACACTGAAGAAAGAAATTGAGAAAGATACAAATAAGTAGAAAAATACCATGAATGTGTCATTCCACCCAAAGCAATTTATAGATTACATACAATTCCAAAGGCATAGTTCAAAGGTCTAGAACAAATATTCCAAAAATTTATGTAAAAACCAAGAAAGAGCCTGACTCTTGAGAAAGAAGAATAAAGTTGGTGGTATCACAATACTTGATATTAAACTATACTACAAGGCCATAGTAATCAACAGTCTGGTATTGGCATAAGAACAGGTATACAGATCAGTGGATCAGAAGAGAGAGCCCATAATTCAATCCATGCCCATATTAACAAAGGAGGCAAGAACATACAATTGAGTAGAGACAGTCTCTTCAATAAATGGTGCGAGGGAAATTGGACAGCTACATGCAAAAATAATGAAACTAAACCACCAACTTATACCATACACAAGAATAAACTAAAAATGGATAATATATTGAAGTTTAAGTCACAAAACCATAAAAATCTTAGAAGAAAACATAGGCAGTAAAATCTCAAACATCTCTTATAGCAATATTTTCCAATATGTCTCCTAAGGAAAAGGAAATAAAGAGGAAAAAATAAATGAGACTACATCAAACTAAAAAACTTCTACACAGCAAAAGAAGCCATCAACAAAATGAAAAAGGAGCCCACTGTAGGGGAAAACATATTTACCAACGATATATCTGATAAGGGGTTAATTTCCCAAAAAAACTAAGTAAATTATATAGCTCAACACTAGGGAAATAAACAATCAAGTTTAAAAAATGGGAATACAAACTTCTCCAAAATAGACATACAGAATGGCCAATAAACATATGAAAAATGCTCAATGTCACTATTTTTCAGAGATGACAATTAAATCTACAATGAGATGTCACCTCATGCCTGCCAGAATGGCTACCATCAACAAATCAGCAAACAAGTGCTGGTCAGGATGAGGAGAAAAAGAAACCCGAATGTATTGTTGGTGGGAATGCAGTTGGTGCAATCACTCTGGAAAACTGTATGAAGTTTCCTCAAAAAGTTAAAAATGGAATTGCCTTTTGACCAGGCAACCTCACTCTTTTTTTTTGGAAAGACTATATGTACCTCTATGTTCATAACAGCATTATTTACAATGCTAAGATCTGGAAACAGCCAAGTGCCCATAACTAGATGACTGGATAAAAATGCTGTGATATATTCTCACAATAGTTTACTATGCAGCCATAAAAAGAAATGAACTCTTACCTGTTGTGACAGCATGGTAAGAGGTTTTTATGCTAAGTGAAATAAGGTTTTTATGCTAAGTGAAATAAGCCAGTCAGAGAAAGATAAGTACCATATGATCTCACTTATACGTGGAATCTAATGAATAAAATAAACTAAAAAATAGAAACATGGAACAGACTGTCAAAAGGGAGGAACAGGGGAGGGTGGATGAAAGGAGTGAAGGGTTTAGCCATAGAACATATATGCATAACCCATAGGCTCAGACAACAATATGGTGATGGCCAGAGAAAAGAGGAGGTGGGGATGGGTAAAGGTGGGCAAAGGGGAGAAGACATCTGTAATATCATCAACAATAAAAGGAAAGTTTAAAAATTTAAAATTGAGACCACAGTAAACTAAAATGTTTTGCATAGCAAATAAAACCATCACCACAATATAAAGACAACCCACTGAATTGGAGAACATATTTGCCAATGATACATCTGAAAAGGGGATAATTTCCAAAAAAATAAAATAAAAAGTTATACAAGTCAACACTAGGAAGACAAAAAAAAAAAAAAAACAATTAAAAATGGGCAAAGGACCTGAATAAACACTTCTCCAAAGAGGACACACAGATGGCCAATAGACATATAAAAAATGCTCAACATCATTAGTCATTAGAGAAATGCAAATTAAAATCGCAATGGGATATCACCTCATGCCTGTCAGAATGGCTATCATCAATAAATCAGCAAACAAGTGTTAGTGGAGAAAAGTGCACTGTTGGTGGAAATGCAAATTGATGCAGCCACAGTGGAAAGCAGTAATGAAATTACCTCAAAAAATGTAAAATAGAATTGCCTTGCCAAGTCAGTGGGCTCAGTGATTGAGCTTCTACCCATGGACAAAGAGGTCACTGGTTTGATCTCCAGTCAGGGCACACAATCAGGGCTCATGAATGTTTGATAGAATTCACTAGGGAAGCCTTCTCATCTTTTATTTTCGGGGGGAGAGGGGATGATGGTTGTTTCAATTTCCTCACTGTTGATCAGTCTATTTAGATTTTCCAGTTCTTGTCTAGGAAGGTTGTACATTTCATAAGATTGAACTTATCCATTTTTTCTGGATTGTAGTATTTGGTGTCATATAGTGTTTGATATTATTCTATGACTAGGGGCCGGGTGCACAAAAATTTGTGCACTCGGGGTGGAGGGAGTCCCTCAGCCTGGCCTGTGCCCTCTGACAGTCTGGGACCCCTCAATGGATGTCCTATGATGGCCCCAGTCTGCCAGGCGCCTTCTGTGTGTGTGTGTGTGTATGTGTGTGTGTGGCCACTGGAGACCTGCTCCCAGCCGCATCAGAGGCTCGGAGCAGTCCTCCTGTGTGTGTCTACCTGCCGGGGGCCTGCCCCCAGGCACACCGTGGAGGCTTGGAGCAGGCATCCCCTCTATGTTGATCTCTCAGACTCTTGCCCTCCCCTGCATGTTGTTCTCTTTTTTGAGCGTGGCCAGGGCTGGGTGCAGCCTGCCTCCCAAGCTTGCCTACTGCCCATCTTCCTCCAGCCACCAGAAAGCAGGGAAAACCCTGCCTTGTGGTCAGGCCATCCTTTTCCTGCTCCCTGATCTCCAGAAGGGACCTGGGAAGCCGCCAAGCAGGCCGCCAACTCTTTCCCACTCACCCGTCCCTTGCTGCCTTCCTTTCCCACTTCCCGGTGCTGCCAAGGGGTCTGGGGAGCTGCCAAGCAGGACCCCGGCCCCTGCAGCCTTGCTTTCCCGCTCCCCGGTGCCCCGCAAAGGGCCTGGGCAGCTGCCAAGCAGGCCGAGACCCGCCCCTGCCGCCTCTTACCCGCTTCCCAGTGCCCTCCAACCCTGCCGCCTCTTTCCTACTCACGGGTCCTGGGTCCTGCGCTGTCCCGCCCTGCAGCCGCACTGTGCACTCGGGAGGTCCCTCAGCCTGGCCTGTGCCCTCTCGCAGTCTGGGACCCCTCAGGGGATGTCCACCTGCGGGCGTGCCTGACCAGCCTGGGTGACGGGGCTTTAAGGCTGCCCACAGCTCCCATTGACCCAATGTCCCAGCAAGGCTGGCTGGACGCAGGTTCTGGAGTTTTTTCTCCTATAATTGATGCTGTTCCTTGAAGGCCTGGGGTTATCTTCTATAATTGATACACTGTTCCTTTAAGGCGGCCTTCTAACTAACTGAAGCCTCCTCTTTGCTTCACCTCGCAGCGTCTATAATGAAACAATTGTTACTTTTACTGGTGAGGCC
>PVJC01036931.1:0-17449 GCA_004026665.1 Murina feae | reverse complement strand
AGGCCAGAAGGGAGTGGCAAGAAATATTCAAAGTGATGAACAGCAAGAACCTACAGCCAAAATTACTTTACCCAGCAAAGCTATCATTCAGAATTAAAGGTCAGATAAAGAGCTTCACAGACAAAAAAAAGCTAAAGGAGTTCATCACCACCCAACCAGTATTATATGAAATACTGAAAGGTATCCTTTGAGAAGAGGAAGAAGAAAAAAATAAAGATAAAAATCATGAACAACAAATACATATCTATCAACAAGTGAATCTAAAAATCAAGTGAATAAGAAACCCGATGAACAGAATAAACTGGTGAATAGAATAGAATCAGAGGCATAGAGAGGGAGTGGACTGACAATTTTTGGGAGTAAAGGGTGTTGGGGGTGCGGGAAGAGAATGGACAATGATCGTACACCTATGGATGAGGACAGCAGGGGAGGGGATGGGGACAGAGGGTGGGATGGGAACTGGGAGGAGGGGAGCTATGGGGGAAAAAAGAGGAACAACTGTAATAATCTGAACAATAAAGATATTAAAAATAATGAAAAATTAATAAAACCTAAAAAATGCACAAGTAATTACCTTTAGTATTTCAAACTATTTCTGTGTGTGTGTGTGTGTGTGTGTGTGTGTGTGTGTGTGTGTAGTCAAAAGATAATACTGTAATCATTTTCAGAACCTGAATTTCTGTGTCTCTTTTGTCTTCTTTTTAGGAGATACAGGACCTCTTCCCCAATGAAGGTTGTCTATTCATGAAATAATTACTTTGTAAAAGATTAATCATCAATCAATGTGCCTATAACAACAGTAAAAAAATGAACTAACCTTTTCAATTTTCTATCCTGAGGTTGGCCTTAGGGCTCAAGTGATTTAGTAACTTATTTGATTTTCTTTTCCTAAAGTTGAAGAACACAAAATGTCTTTGATTTTGCGTTTTATATACTCTGTGTTGCTTCCTGAACTCCAATTTATGACAAAATGTCAAATAGCTTAGGGAGAAGGGTTATTAATATTGCCTTTGTGCCCTGCCACCTGGAAGTAATTCTGGTTCTGGTTCAAATCCAGACTCCTATGTGAATTTGGAAAAGCTCCTATTTGGCCTTGGGTCATATTCACACTGTGTATACTCAAAAGCCTCAGAAAGTTTTGAAAATGAAATGGAGAATTCAGTCAGATATAAAGGCCCTCAATGTGGTTCATTGTTGCGTGGGAGAATTCAATGTCACTATCATAGTCTATTACCAATATTTTCATCCTTAACAATATGTACTGAGAAAAAATGTTTGTGTTTATTCATAAAATGAATGCATTAGAATGTCCATAGAAATACTTCTCATAATAACCAGAACCAGAAAGACCCCAAATGTTCATCAGCAGTACAACAAATAAATAAGTTATTCCATAGTGAGTAAAGTGAACACTAAACAGCAGTGACAATAAATGAACTATTACTAGAACTACAAAATTATGTATATAAAACCCTAATATGCAAATAGACCAAACTGTGGAACAACCAAACAACCGAATGACTCATCACTATGACGTGTGCTGCCCACCAGGGGCACATGTGGAACATGGCGGGCATCAGCTGTGGTGGGATGGAGGAGCTGGTGAGCAGGGGTGCTGTTTGGTGTCATCGGGGAGAGCCTCTGGTGGTTACTGAAAATTCTTTGCTCCTGCACACTGCCTGGTGCTTGCACTTGCTGCTGGCTCCAGCCCAGCTTGCACCCACTGCCAGCACTGGATCCACTGCTCACACCAGCTGCCAGTGCCTGCAACTGGCCTTGATCACACAGCACTGTCAGCAGGTGCAAGTGGTGGCTGTTGACCCGATCGCCCCTCAAGGCTTCTCCACCTCCCCCTGCTCCTGAAGGGTGATTGGGGCTTGCAGCTGCCTCTCACACTTGCTGATGGCGATGGCCCTGCTGGCAGCTGCTGCCAGCACTGGAGCCAATGCTCACACCCACTGCCGGCACCTGGTGCTGGTCTTGAAGGGCAATCGGGGCAGTAGTTGCCACTTGCACCCACTGACGGTGCCAGCCCCACTCTCACCCACTGCTGGCACTGGCCCCAATCGCTCTGTGGGTGTGGTGGAGGCAGAAGCAAGGCTGCCAGCAGGCAGGGGACCAGGGGCCACAGTGGGAGGGGCTGAGTGGGGTGCAGAGAAAGGGTCAAGACCCACCCCTGTGCCCACCTCAACCTTGCAGTCTACATTTCCTTTCAAGGTGTACGAATTCATGCACTGGGCCCCTAGTAAATGAATAACACAAAAATGTTTTGAACCAAAGAATCAAGGCACAAAGTATAATTGCTGAAGGATTCTTATTTTAAAGTATAAAATAGGAAAAGTTGATCTATGCTATTAGAAGTAGTAATATTGGTTACCCTTAGATAAGGGATAGTGATTGAAAGGTAATAAAAGAGGGTTTCATTTATCAGTAATGTATTTTTTTATGTGAGTGCTATTTTCATGAGAGTGTTCACCTTGTGCAAAGATCTTGAACAAGTAACTTTATATTTACCTGGATGCATGTTATATTTCAGTAAAAGGTATATAATTCATTAGGCTGTAAATAATTCACAGTGATTAATTTGATTTCTGTTTTTACTCTTAAAGCTATTACTCTCTACATCAGAGTAACTTTCAGATTTTTTTAAAAAGGAGACTTAATATTGATTTTGATTGCCCTGAGCATCATTACCATGCTCTGTTTATGGGCAATCTACTCACTCCTTTACTGAATAGTTGTCTAGTAATAAACTGTAAATAAATCATCTGTGAATGGCATCATTAAATAATTACAATTAATTGTACTTGGTTCTCATGGAAAACTGAAAGACATGCTGTCTGAGAATTATTTAATACTATAATAATACAGAAGTGTTCCTCTACCACACTTGCTGCAAGTTCAAATATTCTTAACCATGTGAATACCTAATATTATCATCAGCCTATGTAAATACTAATCATTTATATTTTATTTTAATATGAAGAGATACCAAACTCTTAATAGGAGCTCTTATAACATTCAGAACCTCCCCAGTTGTATTCCTGTCATACCTCATTGCACTTTGTTGATTAACTGCTAGTCTTTTCAGCTAGAATATAAGCTCCATCAGGGATTACCCAATATTTAACTTATTCACTGTTTCATCTCCAATACCTTCCATAAACTGCCATGTTACATATTTAAATAGTATTTATCAGTGTCTAGATGTAGTATTCATGCAGGAATCTCTTTCTGGCTTTTCTTGAAAAAGTTGTTTATTCTAGATACCAAATCTTGCCCAGCTGCTATGGCTCAGTGGTGGAGCGTTGACCTATAAACCAGGAAGTCATGGCTTGATTCCTGGTCCAGGCACATGCCAGGGTTGCAGACTCAATCCCCAGTGTGGGGTGTTCAGGAGGCAGCCAGGAAATGATTCTCTCTCATCATTGATGTTTCTATCTCTCTCTCCCTCTCCCTTCCTCTCTGAAATCACTAAAAATATATTTTAAAAATGTGTGAATGAATCCAGTATTTATTTTAATTAATAATAATTCTCATCCTTATTTTGAATGCATTTATTGAAGCATCATCAATGATATTATTAATAATTAAAATGTCAAACAAAATATCCAAACATAGGCAAAATATGTAATATAGCTTATATTTTTAATTAAAATATAAAGATATTCAAGTTAGAATAATTCAAAAACAATGTAAAATATATCTAACTAGAGGCCTGCTGCACGAAATTCTTGCACTGGTAGGGTCTCTAGGCCTGGCCAGTGATTAAGGCCCATCGGGGCCTTCCTTCATTCTGCGTTGCCCCCTGGTGGTCAATGCACATAATAGCAAGCCACCAAACTCCTAGTCTCCTGGTCAAACTCCTGAAGGGACACTTTGCATATTATCTATATATGTATATATATTTCATTAACTTTTTTTAAATCCATATATCCATCAAATATTTAATGGATTCCTACTATTTCCTAAATAGTAGACACTATTGAATCACTTTTGAAGTATTCAGAGTCCCTAAATAGGATTCCTCAAGTGGAACAATATCTAGAAATTTTCAGGGGTAATATGGAGGTAGTGTAGCCAGTAAAAAATGATCATGGCTTGGGGCTGAGAAGAAGATAGATTGAAGAGGTAAGGGAAGGACCTTGGGTGGATGGGTTGTAGGTTCAGTACCATCCTAAAAGCCTTTGGGAGACCTATAATATTTACTCTGAGTGAGATGTGCCACCAATGGATACTATTTTTGGAAAATAATTCTTTATTGTTAAAACTATTACATATGTCCCTTCCCCCTCCCCCCCCCCAATTAACCTCCTCCTCTCCCCTCCCAGGCCTTCAGCACCCTATTGTCTGTATCTATGAGACATGCGCATATGCACACAAGGTCTTTGGTTGGTTACCTCCCACCCACCCACCTTCCCTCTGCCTTCCCTCTGAGATTCCACAGGATGTTCCATGCTTCCATATCTCTGGATCCACTCCATTCATCATAGTTTTTAAGTAAAACTGAGCAACCTAGTTTATGTTTTTAAAAGATTGCACTAACTAGCTTGAAAATATATTATGGGAAGAAAGAAGTGAAAACAAAGAGAGACCAGTTTAAAATATATTATGTAATAGCATATGACCTCACTTATATATAATCTAATAAAAGAGTAATATTGAAATTGACCTTTTCTACAGGATCCCTAAGCCATGCCCACCAGCCAATCAGAGCAGCTGTATGCAAATTAATCCAGCCAAAATGGAGGCCAGCAGTCACGGAGCTTGAATAAACAGCAGGCTTCCATTGCACCAGGAGTAAACTGTCTGCCTAGGCCAGCTGGGCCTCTCTCTGCTCACAGCAACATAGTTGCAATTATAGAAGCCACAGAGCTGAAGCAAACAGGAGGCTTCCATTGCACCAGTGATGGAGGAAACTGTCTGTCTAGGCCGGCTGAGCCTCTAACTAAGGCAACATGCTTTCAATTATAGAAGCCACGGAGCTGAAGCCAACAGCAGGCTTCATTACTTGCCTAGGCCTCAGCTTAAAGGAACAGCATATCAATTATAGAAGATAAATAAAACCCAGAAACCTGCTTCCAGCCAGCCTTGCTGGGACATTGGGTCAATGGGAGCTGTGGGCAGCCTGAAATCCTTAAAACAGCCCTCAGCCCATCACCCAGGCTTCCCAGGTACCCCAGTAGGGACCCAAAACCTGAAGGGACTGTGGGCAGCCTGAAAATGCCCCTCAGCTTCTCACTCAGGCTGCCCAGGCACCCCAGTAGGGACCCAAAACCTGAAGGGGCTGTGGGCAGCCTGAAAACGTCCCTCAGCCCATCACCCAGGCTGGCCACACCCCAATGGGGTGAGGGTCCACACTAGGGGGCTTGGCCAGCTTGCAAATAGCCATCAGCCCCTCACCCAGGCTGGCCAGGCATGCCAGCAGATGGACATTCCCAGAGGGGTCCCAGACTGTGAGAGGGCACAGGCTGGGCTGAGGGACCGCCTGAGTGCACAAATTTTTGTGCACCGGGTCCCTAGTGTGGAATATAAAAAAATAAAAATTAAAAAAATCCAATCTCAAAACACCAAGCTAATAGATAAGAGAACAGATTGGAGGATGCTAGAGGCAGGAGGTGAGGATATGCAAAATAGGTGAAGGGAGTCCAAAGGTACAAACTTCCAGCTCTAAAATAAATAACTCATGAGAATGTAATGTAGAACATGGTGACTAGATTTAGTAATATCCTAATTTCAAATTACATATTTGAAAGTTGCTAAGAGAGTAAATTTTAAAGTTTCCAGCACAAGAAAAAAAAGTGTAATTATATATAGTGACAGATGTTAATAGACTTATTGTGGTGATTATTCTGCAATATATGCAAATATTGAATCATTATATTGTACATCTGAAGCTAAACATGATGTTACATGTGAATTATACCTCAATAAAAAATAATTCCAAAAAGCTTTTTCTATAATCCAGGAGAAAATAATTTTGGCTTGGTGATAGTGCTGTGGAAATTGGCAAAAAAAAAAAAAAGAAAGAAAGAAAGAAAAAAGTCTGATTCTGGGCATATTCGTAAAGTAGAACAAAACAGATTCCTTAATATATTGAATATGGGTCATATGAAAAGGGAGCACCCCAAAATGGCTCCCAATTTTGGGGAGGATGAAGTTGCCATCAATTGTGATTTGGGATATACTGAGAAAATCAGAATTTGGGGAGAAGATTCAGTTTTATTTAGAAACTAGAGGCCTAGTGCATGAAATTAGTGCAAGAAGGGGGAGGTTCCCTCAGTCCAGCCTGCACCCACTCCAATCGGGGACCCCTTGGGGGATGTTGGACCTCTGGTTTAGGACCAGTCCCACACTGTTGGTCAGACACCCCTCTCACATCTGGAACTTCTGGCTCCTGTCTGCCTGCCTGATTGCCCCTAACCCCTCTGCCTGCCTGCCTGATTGCCCCTAACCTCTCCACCTGCTTGCCTGATCACCTCTAACTGCCTCTGCCTGCCTGATCTCACTCCCAACTGCCCTCTCCTGCCAACCTGGCTACCCCCAACTGCCTTCCCCTGCCAACCTGCTATCACCCCCAAATGCCCTCCTCTGCCAGCCAATTTAGTTCTTATTGGTCAGTTTCTATGCCAGTCAGTGTCAAAAGCTCCGCTTCCTAGGCAGCCATTGGCTCCTTACATTCACCCAGATTTGGTTCTGATTGGTCAGTTTCTATGCCAGTCTGTATCTCTGGGCCTATCAACAGGGCCTGATCAGAAAAGCAGGGCTGATCAGTAGCCCTGGTGGAGGGCTGGAGAGAAATGAAGGCAGGGCTGTTGGCCAGGCCTGGAGAGAAGGAGAGGCAAGTTCTGATCAACAACTGCCACAGAGGCTACAGATCGGACCTTGCCTCTCTCTCTGCAGGCCTCTCTGCGGGCCTGATCCACAGCCCCTCAGCAGTCAGTGCTGGGTCAGGATGCAGGCAGCACCCAGTCAGTGCTGGGTAGCCTGGCAACCCAACACTGACTTCTGGTCTGGTCAGCCATCAGTCCTAATCCATCCTTAGGACCCTGGCTCTTTATTATAAAGACTAGGGGCTCAGTGGACTAAATTTGTGCATGGGGGGGGTGTTCCTCAGCCCAGCCTGCCCCCTCTCACATACTGGGAGCCCTCAGGGGGTGTCTACTGATAGCTTAGGCCCATTCCCTGCTCCCCTTGGAGAGTGGGCCTAAGTCACATTCTGGTCTCCCTTTGTGGGAGGCAACCAGGCTAATCAGGGGAAGCCACCAGCCCCATCACCCCACTGCTGCAGCCATTGCCAGTCACCACAGCCACCAAGGTGTTTACATCAACACGGACTCCAGTCCCTTCACCATGAAGAAATGACAACTTTCTTTAGACATTTCAAGATGCATCTTTCATAGGATTTGACATTTCTTTCTTCTTTTTTTGTCCTTACCTTAGGATATGTTTCCATTGATTTTCAGAGAATGTGGAAGAGAAGGAAAAAACAGAGAGAAACATCAAAGTGAGAGGAACACTTTGATTGGTTGCCTCCTGCATAAACCCTGACCTGGGCCCCAGCTAGGGAAGAACTTGTAACCTAGGTACATGCCCTTGAACAGAATTGAACCCAGACCCTGCAGTCAGCAGGCTGAGGCATTATGCACTGAGCCAAACCGGCTAGGGCAGGGTATGACATTTCTTAGCCCTCTAGCAGTGGACTTTCTTTTTTTTTCTCTAGGAGTAAGGTGGGAAAACCCTAGATCACCTTTACGGATTCTTATTATCCAAGTTACTAAGAATATTACCAGTGGCATCCAGGGAGCTTGGCCAATGAGTGGTAAGAAAAGGTGTTTCCTTTGTAGTTCACTCCAATCACCAGCTCCACCCATACCCCTCCAATCCCAGATCCACCCCTGCCCAGGCCTGTAGCCTCTGGCCAAAGATGTATGTCTGAGCAGGGGACCCCAGGTCCTTTTGATCACCTGCTCAGCAAAACCCAGGCTCCTGCGATCACCCTGCTTTGCCTCTTGCTGAGGCTGTAGGCCTGGGCAGGAAACCCCTCAGGGCCCTGCCATCACCAGCTCCACCCTTGCTCTATTGCAGAGTCTGCCCCCTGACCCACTGAAGCCTCTAGCCAAGGCTACAGGCCTGGGCATGGGACCTCCAGACTCCTTCTTTGCCAGTTCCGCCTGTGACCAGACTCCTGTGATCGCAGGCTCCGCCCCTGCACTTCTGATCACTGGCTTGGCAGAACCCAGGCCCCTGTGAATTCCAGCCTTATCCCTGCTCAGGCCTGAGGCCTCTGGCCTAGGCCTTATGACTAGGTAGGGCACCCTCATACCCCTCTGATTACCAGCTCTGCCCCGGCCCCCTCCAATTGCATCTCTACCCCTGCCATCCAGAATCACCAGCTCTGGCCCTGCCCTCTCTAATCACTGGCTCCACCCCTGCCCCCTCTGATCACCTGTTCTACCTCTTGGGCCCCCTCCTTCCCTGCCACTGCCCTGGCTAACAGGTCAGACCACTTCAGTGGCGGGGCTGAGCCTGACTGGGAGCCACCATCTTGTTGCTATGGGCATGGCCATCTTTGTGATGGAGTAAAACCTAATTTGCATATTACTCTTTTATTAGATAGGATGTGGCTATAGGCACCTCCATCTTGTGGCTATGTGACAATACTCACTGACTGAGCAACACCAGCCTAACCAATTATATTTTGTTTAATTGAATATTAACTATATTTTAGGCAATAAAATAGGATTTAAAAAGATACAAACATAATAAGATGCAGATGAATTTAAATATCTGAAAGCTTATTAGAGGATATAAAACATTACCCTTTTTATATATAACACAATATTGAAAATGTTAAGTGGAATCAGAAAGGTACAGATAGATTTTCTAATATTAATTGTTTCAAGTTGCCCTTATATTCTTTCAAAAAATTACATATATTCTATGTAATTAATAGAATATAGAGATAAACTTTATTTAAATAAACTTTATGAAATAAAATTTTATGTGCAAAAATAATTGTCAGTAATATGATTTAGTGTGTCAGGTCTCCTAATGGTAGACCAGAATTTATCATCAAATAAACTCATATTTATTAAGGATAAGCACTAAAAAGTAAACCTTTAAAAAATTTTCTGTGACTATAGCATTCAAGAATAGAGAAGAAATAAAGTGCAAGGGCAGTTGAAATATTTTAATCTATACAAATACATATCATACATGAATCTTAGAAAAGTTATGTGGAGAGATTCAATCTCATTTGCACAAACAACCTTTGGATGGTATTGTTGCATAAGGTTCTTAAAATTTCTGCTAATAATATTGTCTGAATGTCACATGAAACTGCTGTGCTTAACTGTTTTATTTGACATCTACTTGCTGCATTACTAGTTTCAGAATATAAATTTAGCTGCCTGTCCCTGAGAAGACAGGGTATACAAACCACAGAGATGTGCCTTTTGTTTGAATAAAACATATTTGCTTTGAGAAGGCCCATTGATATCCTCTAAGCGTAAAGATGATGTCTTGGGATGAAGAAAGAGATATGAGCTCATAGATATGGGTGAACTTTAACAAAGTAGCCCAGGAGTTGGACTAAAATTTTACAGAGAATAAATTACAGAATTAAGTAATTCACTGAAAATTATGACTGAGAAACACACTACCTTCGATTTCTAGTCTTACACCTGGGTACAAAGATGAGGTGAAATTGAAGTTATCACCATTGGAAAGGGTGTTTTATGTGTGGAAATAAAGAAGCAAAAACAAGATGTGGTCATTAAGTAAACCATCGATGAGTTAAGCAACTGAAGTTTTGGTGTTGGTTGATAAATCAGAATATAAACAATACTAAAACCAGAATCTTGAAATAGGGTGCTACTGTAAAAAACCCTCAAAATGATATTGGCATAATTGTTTATATAGCCAACTAGAGGCCTGGTGCACAAAAATTTGTGCACTGAGGGGTGGGGGACCCTCAGCCTAGCCCGGCCTGTGCCCTCTCACAATCTGGTCCCCCCTCAGGAGATGTCCACCTGCTGGCTTAGACCTGCTTTCCTGAGGATCAGGCTTAAGCTGACAGTCAGACATCCCTCTGGCAGCCCAAGATCCCTCGAGAGATGTCCACTTGCGAGCGGGGAGCAGGCCTAAGCTGCAGTCGCACATCCTTAGTGCTGCGGAGGAGGTGGGAGAGTCTCTGGCCACCACCGCTGTGCTGGCAGCTGGCAGCCTGGCTTGTGGCTGAGCAGAACTCCCACTGTGGGAGCGTACTGACTACCAGGGGGCAAGTCCTGCATTGAGCATCTGCCCCCTGGTAGTCAGTGTGTGTCATAGTTACCAGTCATTCCCAGTGGTTCTGCTGTTAGGGTCAATTTGCATATTACCCTTTTATTATATAAAAGGAGGAGGATAGAGGCCTGGTGCACATTTGCCCTGAAGGGTGTCCTGGATTAGGGTGGGGGTCCTTCTGGGGTGCCTATTCAGCCTGGGTGAAGGGCTGAGGGTTGTTTTTAGGTTGGCCATATCCCTTTCAGGGTGGGGATCCCTGTGGGGTGCCTGGCCAACCTGGTGAGAGCTGATGGCTGTTTACAGGCTGCCCACAGCCCCTTCAGGGTGGGTGTCCCTGCTGGGGTTCCTTGCCAGCCTGGGTGAGGGGCTGATGGCTGTTTGCAGGCTGGCTAAGGCCCCCAGCAACCCAAGATCCCAGTGAGGCTGGCTGGAAGCAGGTATATGGGGTTTATTTATCTTCTAGAATTGAAACTTTGTTGCCTTTAGTGGAAGTTACAGCCAGCCAAGGCAGGTGGAAAGCTTGGCTTCCTCCATCACTAGGGCAAGCCTCCTGCTTGCTCCAGCTCTGTGACTATTGGCCACCGTCTTGGCTTTGTTAATTTTCATAGGGTCGCTCTGATTGGCTGGTGGGTGTGGCTTAGGTGTAGCAGTATGACACCAATTTGCATGTTTCTCTTTTAGTAGATTAGGTAATATTATAATAGGTAATATATTTATCAAGGTGATTACTTGTTGGGGACCATAAGAGACTTGGTTGGAAAGTTATGAGGACATTCTGAGAAAAGGGAAGCGTGTGGAAGGCGGCCTGCTTTGTTTATTAGAATTCTGATGTAGGGGAGACTTAGGGGAGTGTTGAAGGCAGCACCCCTAATTATTCCTTGACCTTTCCAAATAAGTCTGTGCACATGCAGACCCCCAGTGTTTAAAGGAGTCCTTATAATTAACTCTTGGATGCCCTTGCCTGTAGGACAATGTAAACACATGTGTCCTTCCAAGATTACTCATCCTATTTATTGTATCTAAAGATAAAAATTCCAATGAAAGCCAAATGAGGAAGGCAATCAAGGCTGTCTGTCCCTTTGGCCAGGCTGTCCCTTAGCCCTCTCTTTCATAGTGAAATTGTGTTGGAGTAGTCTGTTTATTCGTAGTTCAGGGGCTGCTGGTCAGCCCAGGCAAGGTGGGGCTCTGTGTGAGGAGCCCCGGCAATTACTTTGTAAATGACATAAATATCACAGGGTTGTACACTTGAAATTAATATAATATTGTGTGTCAACTGCAATTTTAAATAAAAGTGGGCAATAAATAGATATTGGAGAGTAGACATTTAGTGATATAAGTTAATGAAATACCAGAACCCTTGGTAAAAATTTTCCTATGTTAACTTTGAAGACAATCTTTATACCTTTTGAGCTAGTGTCTCTAAGGGAATTGTCGGGTGAAAAAATGTTAGTGAATATTGACATTGACTGCATTTAACACAGTATTTCAACATGATGAGCATAGAAGAGAATAGCAGTTGAGTGGTTTGAAAGCAAAAGTAAAAGAAAACAGTTTACAAATTTAGGGCCTCAATAGATTGAAAAACCCACTGCTTCTAAATATAATCTAGTAGGATAAAGGATAGAGAAATGTTTTTACCATTAAAACCCAGCGTTGGGTCAAAGGTCATATAAAATGTGGCTTTCTCCTGTTCACACTTGATAATCTCAATGTTGCCTGTGGTGAGATGAGAGAGAGAGCATGGAGACAAGGAAGTAAATGTCAAGAATACTTTAGACTTGTGTGAAAAAGAATCCTCAGTATATTTCTGGTGTATGTAATAATTGGAGCCAAATAACTTAAAATTCAATGGATATTTTAATGAAACTATATTGGTAAAGATTCTCTGATATCAGATTTTAAATGTGTAAGAATTTATTAGTTATAAGAGTGAGACTCGTAGACTCACTCCCGTAGGAAGTTAGTTGCAAACATTTGTACAGGTTCCAAACAAGGTATGCTCCTCAATCTGCTTTTCAGATATGTCCAAGGTTATCTTATTCCTGAGTAATTACTGAATTTTTAGTGTGGGGTTGTGGAGTAAACAAATAGCTAGCATTTATACTGCATTAAGAGTAGCCACATCCTATTCTAGTAGAGATGACTGAGGAACACAACATCTAAAATTTCTGGTCTTTTAGCTGAATGCAAAGATTAGATAGAATTTGAGGTCATTTTAGTTGGGAAGAAGGAAAAGAGTGTCCTACATGTGAAATAGAAACAAAAGCATATGGGAAGATCAATGTAGCAGAGAAGGCCAATGGGTTTCCTCCTTTTAAGATCATAAAGGGCTTTCCTTTAGGTTAGGTTGGAACCTAGTTCCAGTCAATGGAATATGAATGAAAGTGAAGTACACTGTTTCTAGGTCTGACACATTAAAAGTCTGCCTGGTACTATCCAAAATCTTTTCACTATGCAGCAAAATTGGAGGTCCAGTGCTGGAGTTGTAGGTGGTGGTACAACAATATGGAATGAAATAGAAACTCTGAAGAACTGCTTGAGCAGAGCCCCTTCTCTTCACTTGTTCTCCACTATCCAACCCAGACTGGAATGTGACATGAGAAACAAATAAACCTTTGTGTGTTAATTGGTTGCTATTTGGAGTTTGTTTTTCAAATGCTTAGGATTTTCAATTAAATACACACACACACACACACACACACACACAAGATTGAAATTGGGATTGCCTGAAATATTTGAGACACGTAGTTATATATATAATAAATAAATTGATTGTATTCCAAGAAATAAATTAGAAAGCCCACATTATCTCTGTCAGCTGGAGAAGAAAAGCAAAACAACAGCAACAAAAAGTCACTATCACCAGCAAGCCCATAGGTGAGAAATTTACTGGAGATAGATAATATATAATTATTTAGGAGTAAATGTAAAAAATAGTCTCACTCTTCCTATCATAAAATCTACTCTAATAAAAGAGGAATATGCAAATTAACCATCACTCCAAGACACCTAAGGGATGCCCCCAGCCAAGCCATGCCCCCAGCCAATCAGAGTGGCTGTATGCAAATTAACCCAGCCAAGATGACGGCCAGCAGCTATGGAGTTAAAGCAAACAGGAGACTTCTGTTGCAACTTCCTGCCTGGGCCGGCTGGGCCTCTACTCATGGCAACAAAGTTTCAATTATAGAAGCCATGGAGCTGAAGCAAACGGCAGGCTTTTGTTGCCTGCCTAGGCTTTCCACTCAAGGCAACAAAGTTTCAATTATAGAAGATAAATAAACCCCAGAAACCTGATTCCAGCCAGCCTCGCTGAGACCTTGGGTCAATGGGAGCTGTGGGCAGCCTGAAAATGGCCCTCACCCTCTCACCCAGGCTGGCCACACCCCCATGGATGGTGAGGGTTCCCACTGGGGGGCTTGGCCAGCCTACAAATAGCCATAAGCCCCTCACCCAGGCTGGCCAGGCATGCCAACAGGTGGACATCCCCAAGGGGTCCCAGATTGCGAGAGGGCACAGGCGAGGCTGAGGGATCACCTGAGTGTACAAATTTTTGTGCACTGGGCACCTAGTCTCAATATAATTATGAACAAAAAATATAGAGAAGGTCTAGGTTGAGCTTTTGAAATTGATAGAATAATCTAGCGCATTCAGTGATGAGTTAGAACTCAGATAAATTCTCTATATAAAATAATTCTTTCTGAATACAAAATAAAAGGAAGGCAGAAACATGGTATGTCATGTAGGCCAAATCTATTATAAGGCTATTGTAAAAATTAGCCAGTCTCTGAAATCTAGTGCCCAAGAGTTCTAGGTACTCAAGAAAAATGGGAATACCCAGCCAGGAAGTAATATGAATGCTAGAGAAATGTGGAAGGCTACTTGTCAAAGCGATTGTGGAAATGCCTAGGTCATGGAGAATAGCCAATATATGATGATGTGCAAGCATGATAGTTCATATGATAGACTGAAAAGTGGGAGTGTAGGGGTAGAGGAGCTCAAAGAAATGTCAGTGCTCTTTTCTGAAGTAGGATCTAGTCTAGAATAGGATTTACGTGTATACACAGGTTTTTGGATTGATCACTGATTTTTTTTTCAATGTTGTTCCTCCTGTGAATATCAGTTTGATAGAGATCACATTTCTGTTACCTGGAACAGTGGTTGGAACAGGGAAGCTACTCAATAAGTATTTATTTAATAAATAGTAAATATATTGCTTCATGCCTCAGGCTGTATATGTGTAGTTGGTTTTTGTTCTTTTTGTTTTCTGGGGAGTGGAGAAGTATCTCAATGTTAAACAAGCAAACAAAAACAATAAGAACTAATTTTTTTTCAGTAATAGAATCTGATATAATCTATACAAAACTATCTATATATATGAAAGCCTAACTGACTGCTATGACTGAATGACCAGGACGACTGGAATGACCAGCCAACCAGTCACTATGATGATCACTGACCACCAGGGAGCAGACACGCAATGCAGGAGCTGCCCCCTGGTGGTCAGTGCATTCCCACAGCCAACCTCCCATGGCTGGCCAACCTCCCCCAGTCCCTCCCCTGAGCTGATCCCCCCACCCTTCCTGCCCAGCCATCCCTGATCCACCCTGATCAGGGCTGGCCAGCCTCCTGCAGTCTTCCCACCAACCAGCAGCTCCTGATCAGCCTGGCCCCAATTGGCCTGGCACTAATTGGGACTGGGTGAGACTGCCCCAATCGATCCTGATTGCCAGCCAAGTCCTAGAGACCCCACCCATGCACAAATTCATGCACCGGGCCTCTAGTATTATAATTAGGAGGAAAAACTACTCCAATTTTATCTTTGCTTTTTACCATGATATTTACTTAAGAATGGAAGTCAGATGGCTTATTATAGAACCACATTGGGCATTTATTATTGTCTTATAAATCTTTAAAGAATGTATTTCTTCACTTTAGCTTGAGTTTTTGAAAAGACAATTTATTGAAGCTTTTTCTAATATTTGATTTTTACTAATTGTTTTTTAAAGTCTTCACTAACAGTGTATTATGGAACTTCCTGTCCCTCATCACTTGCCCACCCCACCCCCACCATGCCACACAACCAGATTTCTTCTTCCTTAAATTAAAAAGAAAAACAAACAAAAAATAGCAACTACAAACTACATTGGTAACTGCTTAAATGTTAGAGCATTTGATCAATCAAGACATTGTGGATGTGGTAACACATATATCATTTCCTTTCTTGCTATTAATGGGATTCTGGTTAGAATAATCAGTTCTAATTAGTATGCTGTCATGTAGCAATATAATAAAATACTGTGTCTAGAAAAATTGATCTGGCCTTGATGCTAATCACTCTCCTAGACGCTAAGCTTTATAAAAATAAGAATTGATTGCTTCCAGGCAACCTAAGTTCTTTTTTCTTTTGTCTTCTCTTGATTTCTTACACACAGTCTTCTACTTAAACTGGTCTCTTAAATCATATTGGGTTCACATTCTCAATTTATTTTAAAACATTTTGGTCATTGGTATAACTTGAAAAGAGAAGGGCTTTATCACTTGTCAGAGAAAACATTCTTTTGTTAAGCTTTTCCTTCAAGAAATGTATCAGATCACAGTCCTGTAATCCTGAAGACTGGCTCAAAGTTAAGGCCAACAGTGAGATACAGGTCAGCCTCTGCATAAACCAAAGTCAGGTAGAGCAAGGACTGTAGCTAGATAAGACATTAACATTATGAAAGAAATACCTTAACAGTTTTCACATGTAATTTTTTTACTTCTGTTTTTTTTCAAAACAGGATGGTGTTTTAAAGGTAAAATAAATGAATATTTCTAAGAATCAGGTGATTCATTGATATTTTTCTTACTGTTATTTAAACTTTTTAAAACTAAAAATAATTTGAGGTAACTAATATTTTCTTTTCCTCATAAGGTATTTTGAATATATATTTTGAAGACTGACAGACTTTCAGATTAATTTTTAGCTCATTAAACCTGCAACTAAGCTTTTTCATGAACATGTTTTTGAAAATAAAATTTAAACAAATCTTCCTGTTTAAAAATAAATTGTAATATAGCTTAGCTTCGTTCTTTTTAAAATCAATTTATTTTAAAAGTTGTTTTAAATCCTAAGGTAGGTAGGAGTGAATTGAAACCAAGATATGTCTTGATCTTCATAAAAGTTCCTTTCCATTATATTAGTGTAACAATTGTTTAGGACATTAACGATCTTAATGATCTAAAAATTTATTTTTCCCAGGAAGTAAGTAACTCTAAAAGTTCCTAAAATTCCTATATAATGCTCTATAAGATTATTGGGAATATATTAATGGTTTTATGCATGATTGACTCTAGGAATCCATAAATTTTACCCTGTGGGTGAGGTTACAGGAAAATTAAATGAAAGTTATATTGAATCACTGACCTATATCCTCAACCAATGTTTCTCATGGTGTGATTTGGCACATTGTACCAAATAACCCATAAATTATTTGTTACCTGTGCACAATGAGATAGAAGCTTATGCCAGAATGAAAATTGTTAGGGTTTGTCGGAAACAAGATGCGGCATAGGGTAGACACCGTATATGCAGCCGTGAACAACTATTTCAGAAAAACCACGAAAAGAACACACGGACACCACTCGCACTCACAGGACGGCTGGCTGAGTGAAAATCCTACAACTAGAGAAGAGTCTGAGACTCAGAGGAGCGGCGGAAGCAAAGTACAGAGGTACGGAGGCGCACGCACGGGGCTCAGGGAGAGGGCTGGTACCGGAGGTCGCGGTTCTTTTCCAAAATGGAGAGAGCCACAAGCTCCCAGCGGCTCTGAACTCCAGTTCCAGGCGAGTTTCTGAGGTCCCACAGACACCCAGAGAAGGGGGACTGACTGGCACCAGGAGGAAATCCAAAACGGGTTTCTCTCAGCGTTGCTTGCAGCAATTACCGTGGGACACAGAGACCTGGCGTCTCTTAGTGCAGGGCTGAGAAGCACCATAGATATTTGCTCCGCCCCGCCCGGCGAACTCCCCAAGGCCCCGCCCCTCCCAAGTGCATCAGAGGCTTCTGCAGCAATACCTCCTTAAAGATACAGGAGCCAGCCTCACCCAGTGGCCAGAGAGGGACTAACCTAAACAAAACAGATCCACAAGGAACACACTCGGGGCAGATGCAGTGAGCATAAAA